>VDFB02263914.1:236057-281969 GCA_007258455.2 Sequoia sempervirens
TGGTGTTTGTCCATCACCTATGATACATATATGAATCACAATATATATATAAATATATATTTATCAATTATTAACACGTCATTAATTTCTCAATATATTTATTCATCAAAATTATTTAAATATATTCATAAATCATAATATATTTAAATATATTTATAAATATTATGTATAAAACATTATTTAATTACCTATGGTTCCCTATCATTATTTTGTAATTTCCAAATAATGACAAAAGATATAATAAACATCATAATGCATCAACATTACCTACAGCATCACTTTCTACCTTTTCTCATAATAAATAATACATACTAGAGGACTGCAGACTATTATTCTCTCACCAATCTGTAGTATTTTCCCTTATTTATAGCCAGTGATCTGCAGACTCTCTTCCTTTTCTCCCGTCAGTGATGATTCCTTAGTGATCAGATTTTAGAGAACATCAAATGATTCTATGTCAGATTCTATTCTTCTCCCATTCGATATTATATTTCTGCTCTTCTCTCCCTGTTTCTATCTTTGCTATTCTGTCCTCATTATGTTATATTACTATGTAGCCGGTTCGCAGGGTTTTGGGCTGGGTCCTGGTCTTGGTTCGCTCCTGGTTCGGGTCCTGGTTCGGTTCGCATGTGGGTTCGACTTGGGTCCCTCGTTTTTGGGTCTGGTTCGCCCTACCGATTCTTCTCATTCCGTTGACGGCTTTCTCTCTGTTTCTGGCCGCGAATCATTTGTTGTCGACAGGACTTTATCATTCCCGTATCTCCTGGTCGTGTTTCATTTGTTGTTGATGGCTATAAATCACAACCTTCTATGACGAACTTGAAGTTTTGAAGATCGCGGCCTGGTTTTTTTTTTCCTTGAATCTTGCTCGTGATTTCTAAAGCCCTGGTTTTGAACGCGTTTCTCTTCTAACCGACTAACCCCGATAATTGATCGACTTTGATTTTAGACCTAGCGGGTAGTTTCGGCTTTTAATATTCAGATTTTAATTTTTTAAATTTTGTTTATTTTTAATTTTTTCTTTTTTAAATAAAATTTAGTGTCTTTATATTTTATTTTTTAAACAATGTCAATTTGTTTTTTATTCAATATATTAAAATTTAATATTTAAATTAGATTTTTAATCATAATATATTAATGTTTTATATATTAATGATATTTAAATTAATATTTTAAACATTATTATATTATGTTAAATTTGTTATTTTAATTTTATGGATTTATAGTTTTATGATGTAAATATTATATATATATTTACATGTTTTTGTAATTTGTACTAACGAACCCAAGACGAACCGAACCCACCCCTAAAAAATTTTGCCGAACCGGCGAACCGAACCCGCGAACCCGAACCCGAACCCGAACCCGAACCGGCTACTTAGTTATATTATTAAACCTCCTTTTTAAAAATGCCTCCTATTCTCCATAAATCTTCCCTTTTTAAATATCCCAAATTGGAATCAAACGATACGATTCTCCATCAAGGGGCATATCTCTTGTGTTAATCGCACCTTTTCAAGGCTGGGCTATTTTAACTTCCTTTATTAAATATTATAATTTATATTTGTTTACTGCTAAACTCTCTTCTACGATTATGATTCTAATTTAGAATATCATTTATTATCATTTTAATATACCATATTTATGATATATTATGTATTACCATTATAATGATCACATATTAGATTTATTATATGTTATTTTAAATTGCAATTACTTATATTTTAATATTATAATAATATTTGCAATTACCCATATTTGGATATTTATTGGATTTGGTATTTGTATCTTGATAATTATAATAAAATTGTTAATATATATATGTACTTGTTATTTATTTATTTACATTTATGTTTTAATATGTATGGTATTTATGAATTTGTATTTCAATGTCTAGTAATTTTAGTGTTCCATTTCGGGGACATGACATTGGTTGTGCTAAAATGAATTCCTAACCCTAAAAGTGCCATCTAAACCATTTCAAACACCAAAACAAACTCATTTTAGTTATTTTTTATTGCAAAAGACAATACCCTTCCAAAAGGCTGAACTTTCATTCTTGCTTGCCATTGAACAAAGAGAGCTCAAGATTGATCATTGAAGGTTCCACAATGGTTGCATTGCTATTCCTACGCATTTGGAAGTGTACATTAATTGTCAAGAAGATCATAGAAGAATATTTTTGAAAAGAGGTAAGTTTTCTTTTTTCTTGCATTTTTGTTTTACAAACATGAAACAAACTCTTTTGCTTTGCTTTTCTTTCATTTTTCTACGAATGTATCATTTTGCTTGAAATTTTAAAAGAGTTAGGTTTTGTGTATCTTATTTTATTTTTTTAAAATTTTATTTGTTTTGAATATGTTGTTTATAAAATTTCTTGCCATAGGAATTACAATTGGAGCTAGTTCTAGCTCCCCAAGCCAACTTCAAAATAGATTCAAGTTCTCCTCTTTGGAAGTATGTTGGTATGATACAGTTGGTTCTAGGTGGTGGGGATTATATTTGTATTTTCAAGGGGGAGTGATGCCAAGCATTTAAATTCATATGGTTGGGTGAAAGCTCATTTGTGTCAAATTTTTGGACAAGGCATCAAAGCTCGCCTTGGAATGAATGGTGTACTTGTGTTATTGATGCAAGTGATAGCATATATTAATGAGTAAGAGCAAGCAAATGAACTAGTAGGCTGCAAAGCAAGTCATCCTATATCAAAGAGAAGATCAAAGAGAATGAAGCCCTTTATGCCTCCATCTAATCCTAATGCTATGGTACAAAGCCACCTATTTTTGGCCATTCTTGAAGAACAACCCACTATAAATAAGAGACCAAAGGGACCTTTGGAAATGACATTTCAAAATGAGAGTCAAGACATTGACGATCAACACATTGCAAGATATATTTATGCAAATGTGTTGGTTTTCAATGTTGTTCACTCATCATATTGGCAAGAAATAGTGAGAAAAATTAATGAGACTTCAAAAGGGTGTAAGGGCTCGAGTTACGAGGTGTGGGGCACTTTATTGGACAAAGAGGTTAAGCTTGTAGAAGATTCATTGAAGCCCATAAGAGATTCATTGGTCAAGACAATGGTGTCCATTGTTTTTGATGGGTGGAAAAATGCTAAAAACACTCTCAATCTTATGCTACAGAGGACTAGGAATGAAATTGATTGGATCAAAGAGTTGTATGCAAAGGTTGAGGAGATTCAAATTTTCGTCACCAATTGCCACATGTCACTAGGGATATTTAGATTATTTTCAAAATCGGGGCTATCAAAGGCAAGTGAAGCTGTATAAATTTTATATTTTAGTTTCACTTTAGTTATTTGAATTTTTATTTAAACTTACTTACATAAGTCATAATTTGATTGTGTATTTGAATTCTTCTTTAACGTTTTTTTTTTAATTATTTTATTTTTAATTGTTAAATAGGTTGCTAAGACTTGTTTCTCCTATAACACAATCATCCTAGTTTCTCCTTAGTTTCATTGAGTCCGTTTTGAGTATGATCCGTTATACTGACATGGACAAGCCTTGCTTGGAAGAGAGATATATGATGGCATCAACTCTATGATTGAGAAGATGAAGACCATCATAAATGAGAAAGAGTAAGACCCCAAATACTCTTTTTTCAAACAATTGCATAAAATTATTGAAGAAAGATGTAACACAATGACCACTCCACTACATCTTCTTGCCTTTGCATTGAGTCCAAAATACTACAGTGCTAAGATTCTTATTGTGCCAATGAGGATTGCCCTATATAGAGATATGAGGTTGCTAAAGGGTACAAGGCAACATTTCGTAGACTCTTCCTTAATCGTGATTTGCAGGATGTAGTCACGAGTGAGTTCATTGACTTTGTACACTCTAATGGTCAAAGCATTGAGGCTCTTTGTGATAAATTCAAGAAGGATGCTCATTGGTGGTGCTTCCATGGCCAACAATTCCAACACCTACAACACCTTATGATCAAAATTTTATCAAAATTAAGTTCAATATATTTTTATTTTTAATCTTAAAATTTTCACGTATAGCTTTTAAAATTTTAAATTTTTATAATGCATAACTCTAACCCTTTACTTTGTTGTCATAGGTTGCTAGTTCATCTACATCTAAGAGGAATTGGAGCACATACTCTTTTATCCACTCAGCAAAGCACAACCGATAGCACTCAAAAAGGGCAAAGAACTTAGTGTATGTGCATCCAACTTGCGCCTCCTTTCCCACAAACAACATGGCTACAAGGAAAGGGACACGAAGTTGTGGGATACAGAGCCGGAGCATATTGACTTGGATGCCTCCACTTCCCAACATGTTGCACTTGAGGAGTCTAAAAGTGAGCACACTTTTAGTGCAGGTGGTAGTGGTATCGCTTGTGGTTCTTCAAATGTTCCTACATCATCTTATGTCAAGGATGATGATGATACTGATGATTTAGAAAATCCATATGACGTTGAAAACTAATTGATATTATTATTTAATATTGAACTTGAAGTTTGAACAATGAATATTTTATAATATTTAGATTTAAGTTTTAAATGACATTTGAGTTTATGGTGGTTTTATTGATTATATGATGTTATGTAGTATTCTAAACTTAATTCCTACTTTTAGGCTGTATATATATATATATTTTGGGGCTAGACTCTTTTTGAGTTCGCCTATACAAAAAACATGATATATATATGATTTTTACATGTTTTTTGTATGGATGAACTCAAAAAGAATTTAGCCCCAATTTTTTTTTTTAGCTGAATCCACAAACAAAATCTATGAACATAAACTAGGGTCTAAATGTCATGTCCCCGACATCGTAACCTATTGAAATACAAACACTAAATAAAATAGATATCAAAATTGTAAATTTTCAATTTAAAAATTATCATAAAAATAGTATATCACCAATATTATTAAATAGATAAGATAAAAACAAAATACATATTAAAATTATAAATATAAGTAATTTAATTATAACTCTCACAAGATAATATTATAATTAAATTACCAAATGCAATATTATAAATATTAAAATATAAAACAATTTAAATATTGTAATCATAATAGATGATAAAATTAATATAAAATACACAAATATAAAGAGAAGATAAATAACAAATAAGACTACAAAATAAGCAACTATAAAATATAGAATAAACAAATGACAAATATAAAGTAACATAAATAATAATAATAAATCAAGGCATTGGTAGTATATCGGCGATGAGTGTGGTTAATGAATAAATAACAAAGACATTAACTATCCACAAAAGGCAGCGATTCATTTAGCTTTCCCAAAGGCAGCCACGTCCATAGGAAAGGAGAAGATGTGACTTTTCAAACCACAACAATATTTAAAGGGAATCATTTCCAAAGCAAAAGGGGGAATAGAATGTGAACCATAAAATAAAAAGAAGATAACAAATCTGAGATAGATATGTCTGAGTAAACAGCAGATTTAGGAATGAAATATGAATCGGGAGTAAAGAGAAAGGCAAGTGAAAGGATCTGGGTACAGCAAATCAGTTGGAAATTATATATATAAAACATATAAGTATATTGTAAAATCATATATATATATATAGTAGATATGTGCATCACTTTTGAATATACAATAATGATGTTTGCAACAATTATTAAGCCTTATAAGTAATGATAACTCTTTAATATAAACATAAGTAGATTATGTATATTTATGAATTATGCTCATCCTATGACCAATCCAGTATAAGGTTGAAGGAGGCAAGTAAGGAATCAGAAAACGTGGAAAGATACAGCAACTCAGGTGATGTACTCACTTAGCAATAATATTTAGCATATTTTGAATATAAGAAATAGATATTGCTAATCTGATTATTGATATAATGCTGTCTTTAATCTTATCATAATGAGAATTATTCTAGGAAATGATGAACTTAAAGAACCTTTGATAAATGACAATATATTTGATTATAGGCAAGAAATAAATCTTGGGTGAGTGCAAATACATCTGATTGTGTAAAGAGTGTCTGCTATGTGCTTGTAAACCTATCAGGAAGGGCGAATCATGGGTGAAGTGGATTGCCTAAAAACCCCACTTTCAGCCCCTTAGGCCCTAGATAAGGGATTGGGCCTTGCAGCTCCTTAGGCCCTTGACTAGGGATTGGGTTATAGAAAGATGGGGGTCCCACCTAGGTTTCTGCCCCATAGGCCCGAGGCAAGGGATTGGGCAATAGGAGGTGGTAGGCCTTAGGTCACTTGGACTCTATGGTTCCTCTCCCCTGATAGGACGAGTGTCTTCCGAGGTGTTGCCATGAGTGGAGTATGCAGGTACTAAGCCCCTAGGCAAGAAGGATTGTGATGGACAACCTCTTGAGCTTTACATAAGGGTTTCAGGGATCCACCTATGGCACTCCTCTTATGTCTTCATTATTGCCTTATGACTATGAATATATTTTGGATATCTAGATATTATTGCTAACAAATATATGTGTATGTGGAAATGTTATTAAATTGGTGAATGCAGATTTCAATCTAGGATTATTTCATTAGAGAAACACATTCCTTTTGGAAAGAAGAAACCCTAAACCTAATCAACAATTGAATTCTAGGGCAAACAAGCGAATTCAAGAGCAAGGTTAGGTAAAAGACATTACACTAAACTAGTATCAAAAACTCAACTTAATTTATGTAAAAAAAGTTTCCAAAATTGGTTGAGCTTCCAACCTTAATAATTGTACCATAATAGCAACCTAAGTGAAACCTTTTCAACTCTTTTTGCAAGTTTGTTAAGGGCATCAATCTCATTGCTAGTTTAAGAAACAATGTGATTATTTCCCCTATTGAGACCAAATTGTCTACAAATTTGCATCCCTATTTGCCTTGGAATAGTAATAGCCATAGTTTTAGGATTTGGACTCAAACTCGGACTCGAGTCGGCAGCCCAAGATTTGGACTTGGACTCGGGACTCAACAAAAAAAAACCTTATAATTACACCAAAAGGAAAGAAATTAATGCATTTAGACAACAAAAAAGCCTAATTTGACTATCAATTTGTCATAATTCAAACATTACATGTCATATGATCCTCAAACTCTCAAAACTTGAAATTTAATAGTTTCAAATGTATAACATCATTATAAATTTATATTTTTTTACATATGATGATATGTCAAAATGAAGAAAACAACCAAATACAATCTACATCTTCTTTCCCCTCCTAATGTAACTTAGTTTTTCAAGCCTCAAACTAGAAGGTTCTACAATATCAAAATGATGATGAATTGTTTCTTCAAAAGTATCTTCGTTTTCTTTCACTGCATCCAATTCTGATGCTTTTGCTGCCAATTCTGCAAGATCTTCATTAGTAAGGAGGACATCATCTTGTTCATTGATGTTCCATTCACCATAAGGATCAATCTCATCCAAGTTGAAGGAATCATGTGAAATGCCCTCCACCTTTATAGCTCGAAGGAAAAGGTTGTACCGAACAAAGACAAGATCATTGAGGCGCTCTTGGGTCAACTTGTTTCTCTTCTTTGTGTGAATGCTCTCAAATAAGCTCCAATTGCGTTCACTGGGACAAAATACATATGGCTAGCCTTTGAAGATTTGGTGTGCTAGCACCATAATTCTCCCACCATAAATCTACAAAAAACATTTAAAAAATATAAGGATCAAGTTTCTAATTTCTACTTGTAGTATTGAACTAAATTTTTTACCTGGTTGTTTTTCTCTCCTTTGAATTACTTGAGCTGAAGAAAAGAGTCTCCCCTCTGCACCCTTGTAGACCTTGAATAGATGGATGAAATATAGCAAGATGACTATTATGTATGTAAAATGGATGTTTCTAGAGAGTTGACATTGCCAAATTTCATAAATAAGATATAGTAAATCAATTTTAGTAAATCTTACCTCCAACTCATCAAGAACTGTATCTTTCATCTCAACATTTGGCACCATCTTGTCAATGCATGAAATGACACCTGCCATGACTTGCTTATCAGCCTCAAATGAACCAAAGAAGTAGAATTTTGGGTTCAGGTAGTAGGCCAAGGCATGTATTAGCTGGTGGAGTTGGTTTGTCCATCTATGATCAATTGTACGCCGAATGATTTCATATTTTGTTTCCACCATAGTAATGCAAAGTGGCCTCTTTGGCCTTATCCATGGTCTCATAAAGGAAACCCATCAGCATGCCATTTCTGTCCGCCATATGAAGAACCCTAACCAAAGGTTCTTTCACTTAAAAAATTGAAAACAAATTTGAAATTATTACAAAATTAACCTCTGAAAAAAAAGGAAAATAGATTATTTTGTATAAAGTTTATGTTTGTATTTGTTACTTACCCTGATTAACTCTTCATTTTTTATGAATAAGTCATCAAAAATTGTTCTTGCAATAGTCTCCCTTTCAACTATTTTGGAAAATGGAGACTCCAACCTAGCATCAAACACAAAACATTTGCTTGAGATGAGGAATTGTGGCAAGAATGCTTTGCAAAGTGAGGAAGTGGCTAGCAAATCGTGTTACTCCTGGTTGCACAAGCTCCTTGCTATTTGTGTGTTTTCTCATCAAAGAATGGACCCAAGTATGGTTGTAGATAAATTTGGTAACCTGTTTAGCATCTTCAACCACACTTTTGACCCATTCAATCTTCCCAATGTCATCTAACAACAAATCCAAGCAATGTGCAACACAAGGAGTCCATGAAATAGTAGGATGCCTTTCCATAATAAGTCTCCTTGCGACTACATATGTTGATGTGTTTGTTTGTGATAAGTTGGACAACATTCTCAATCCCAACCTCCTGGATCACCCCATCCAATAGATTGTACAAAGTCTCAACATTTTTAACTTCATGTGAGGCATCTATAGACTTCAAGAACACCAATGTGCCATTAGAATCCACTAGAAATTTAAGAAGAGTCCTATTCCGTCCATCTGTCCATCCATCTAATAAGACGTTGCAACCTTTTCTCCGCCATACTTTTTTTTTTATCATCAACCACAAGCCATGTATTTTTTATGGCTTCCTCTAGCAATGGCCCACTCAATTCTCTGGTTGTTGGAGTCTTAAACCCCTTACCCGCAACTGTTAATGCATTCACCAACTCTTCCCAATATGGGTCGTTCGCTACATTGAAGGGTAAATTATTGTAGTCCCAAAAATTTGTTGCTGCCATCCTAGCCTCATGGTGTTTTCTTTATTCCAAGTGGGACCTTCAAGTGAGGGTTGTGCTCTTGGAACATTGTGTGGAACAAAGAAATTCTGTGATGGTGGAGGATTCTCACCAATAGATGAATGTGGATGATAGAAGCTTGGAGTTGGGGCAACAAAGGAATCCATAGGCACAAAACTAGATACATATTGATTCATCGCTGCTGCTATTGCTTCCTTTGTCGTTTGCTTTTCCACTTTTTTCATTTCGTACTCAACAAGTAGGGCATTCATCTCTCTTGTAACCTCTTCGGACACCTTAGTGCATGCCTTCACATTTTGTCTAGGTATTTTAGCAAGATGGTATTTTAATCTATTAATTCCACCTATCATAGTTTGCTTACATTCATTACAAGTGACTTGGCCCTTTATAGCTCCTAGTGTCCCATACTTCCATGCAAGATCTTTTCTGCCACTTATTTGTGTTGAACTTGAAGTTGACATTGCTGTTTTAACATAGAAAAACATCAGCAACAAACAAAATGATAAGCATGTATTAAAAAAAAAAAGAATCCGAATAGAAGCTAAAAGTGTTAGGAAATAAGGGATGAGGGGAAATGGAAGAAATTTTGATAGCATTTCCCCTGATTTTTCTAGTTTATTTTTAATTTTCAAATTAAAAAAAACAAAAGAAAAAGAAAATAATATTTGCTTGTTTGATGATTCGATTGACTTTCAATTCTAAAAACTTCTCTTCTCAACTTGTTTCCTTACTAGGTTGATGTTTAGCTGGGTGAAATGGGTGAATAAGAGCTAAAAATGAAAAAAAGAAAGATGTTTTTTTGACTTAAAATGCTGCTTGGGCGTTTTTCCTCCCGATCAAGTGTTTGAGCTTGAGACTCTGGAGTCCAAGCTCGAGACTCGGTCGAGTACTCATCAAGGCTTGCAGAGACTCAACTCACGAGTTTGCAAACTGTGGTAATAGCTAAGAGAGATTATTGAAGAAGATGTCATCCATTAGTAATTTGTCAATCTTGTTCTCTACTTCATCCTTGATGTGATGTGGGATATGATGAGATTGTTGCCACATGGACTTCGTGTTTTCTTGCAATAGACTGCAAATCTTACCAATTTTTGCCATTATCTTCTTAATATTGGCATGGGATTCAACAAACTATATTGTAGCTTGAACATTAGTTGCAAAATCCCAATAATCACCAATCTCAATGGCATGGCCATTAGGTAGTGGGGTATTGCAAGTGTGGATGGCTTGACCCTTGGGCATGAGGGGATCATGGTGAAGGTATTAGATGTGGTGATCGTCTTAATGTTTGATATTATGGCATACAAGAATAACCATGCAAATAACAACCAACCATTAAGGGGAAAATTTGATAGAAGGTTAATGGTGGTATGGATAGTATGGGGAATGAATCCAATGCAAAATATTCAGAGAAACACAATCCAAAAGTGGTATCAACAATGTGTGTGAGTGTTTTTCTTGACAGAGGTACCAAGTCAAAGGTGCAGTAAACAAAAGCTATAGGAAGATGTGTGGCAAAAACAAATTTTGAGGAGTTGAACCTTGCTTGGTAGAGGCCATGATGGAATGGAGCAAGTGGTGACAATATAGATTGAGAAAGTATAGTGGCAAAATATGTGAGAGGAATTGGTAGAAACATTATGTTGGAATGCTTCAAGTAAAAAGGACCGTGATAGACGATGCATGCTAAAGTGAACTGAGAACCAAACCGTTAAATGGTCAATGAGGGAATCATGGAATGAAAATGTATATGTAGGTTTATCAAAATGGAAAAATGATAAGGATGTGTGAGATGTGAAGGGTAGGTGTGGTGAATCCAAAATAATAGGAAATGGCAAAAAAAATTGCATTGTGGAAAGACTAGACCAATTGATGCAAATCACAAATGCAAATAATGTAATTAATTTTTCTAATGGTTAAGACATTCATCTATGCTGATAGAGATTTCATGGGTATCCATTCACTACACTTAATTGGCATCTAAAGGTGAATTTCTAGGGGACATGATATTTTCAATCTCTACTGTGTTGATACATCAGGTGGTAGTTTCTTTGTGTTCCATAGGACTGGTATGTAAGTCCTATTGTTCATGAGATGTGTGATGTACATCATGGCTCTATTTGTACTTTTTTTGTTGGTGTGAAAGGATTTGCTAAACATAATGGTGCACTCGTTAAATGCATTGCAAGAACTTCTCTACCTTGCCTACTTTTTTCACCTAAGAGTCTGTTTGTATGCTTATTAGCATGTAGTAAGCAATGTTAGGGGGCATGATTACCTAGAACCCAAAACATTTCTAAAATGAACTATGCCTTATAGGATTGTGTAGGACTTTGTTGTAAGCATGCCAAATGAAGTGAAGATTATCATCCCAAGTTTGTGAGTGTGCACAATTGTACATGTGCAATGAATGAGCAAGTTATGATTGACTTCTATTTCCCATCTATTTGAGGATGCAATTTTGTAGATTAGTCCAATTGATATCTAGCATCTCCCATAAGGACTACCAAATTGGCTAACAAACTGTAGATCACAGTTAGACCTAATGAAGTTCATAGCGAACCCAAACATGATTGAAGAATAAGTACACACTGTTTGGTGTGCTAACACTCTTCTTAAAATTAACCATGGTGGCCATCTTTGAAAGTCCATCCACTATGACAAGCACTAAATTTATGTTGGTGCTTTCTTGTAGGCAATCTAGACAAGAAATACATGTTGATAGATTCCTATGGCTACGATGGAACAAGTAATGTGTATAGTGCCTAAATTTCTTGTCTATTGGCTTGTTGATGCAACATGGAATGCGCAATTTGATTTTTCCCTCTATCTTTGTGCATGAGGCCAAAAGAAATGTTGTTGGGGCACAAATAAGGTTCTTCTCACTTTTTAAAAATGTCCTACTATCTTGGACTAGTGCATTGAGATGAGCCTTTGGTGTTGATAGGAACACAAAGATGCCTGAACTTGTAGAGAAGCTAGTTAGATAGATGGAAATCAACATTCTATTCATTCTATGCAAGAGTTGTATAGGTGTGCATGAAGTTTACATTTGTTGAGTAGAGGGAAACCTAGTCAAAGGAGTAGTGGACGCGAGTCTCAAGCGCTATGATGAGCATATGGACAAGAAGATGGCTGAGGTAATCCACGACCTTGTTATCCTTTGTTTGCTTGTGTTTGATCACCAAATGGAATTGGTGCAAGTAGATCATCTGTTTCATATTGTGCCTTCGTCAGCTTGCTTTGCATATGGTAAGTAAAGCAATTGGTGATCAAAGTGAATGGTGGTTTCTTTCCTTGGAATGTAATTTCACTATCATAGTTCAAAAACGTAGACTTGGAAAAAATTTGATAGACCCAAAATTTGACTAGGACTTGGGACTCGTCACATCTTACAAACATTAAAAATACATAAATTTGTAAAATAATCTTAAAAAAAAGGCATAAAACTGAATTTAGAGAACTCATAACTAGTTTTCCTTCATTGGTAGATCAAAAACACAAGTTCAATATACATCAATTGTAGTCCTGTAAATCATATAATAAAAATTACAATTTTCTCTTGATGATCTACAAATTTCTTTTACAACTAAAGCATCGAGGTGGCTGTATGGGTGCCTTTGAACTGGATGGTAATGCTTCTTGTTGAGGAACAATACCATCCTCAATATGAGCCTTGGGCATAAGATATGCATCCGTTGATGCCTCTATTGATTCCTTGCCTTTTGTCTCCTCACTTGTCGATGCATTTGTTGCCTATTGTGCCACACCCCTCTTGAAATCAGCAATATCATCTGCAGTAAACATGTGCTTGACATCCTCCACAATCCAATTTAAAATATAGATCAATGTCATTGAGATCAATTGCCTTTTATTTTCTGCCCTACCACCTTCTTCACAAATAGACGAGGGTTGTTCAAGCACGTTTGAGTCCATTTGTTTTAGTTTTTTGTGTCAGTGGCTTCAAATGAGCTCCAATTATGTTCACACCCAAAAATGTTATAGTGTTGGGAAACAATGCGGACAGTAGGGTTTCGGAGATTAGATGCCATTGCACCAAAATCTTCCTACCACAAATTGACAAGGACAACATTTAGAACTTCGTAATTAACATAGTAAACTTAAATATGAACTAAAACTAAAACTTAAATTTAAGTCTTGGTTAAACATATATGATTTATAACCTAGATGTAGAGTCGTTCTCCTTCTAATGCTTAAAGGTGAAGAAAACAACCTCCCCTTTGCTCCCTTCTAAATTTGCAAATCATCATAAATGATGTCTCTTGGTTCTTTGTCATGTAGTATCCTTTCCAAACATGTGTCGAGGCCATCCATAACCTTCAAATCTGCCTTGAATGATCTAGCATAGAATTTGCTTTTTCTCAAATAGTAGGCAGCAGCACGAATGTGTTGGTGGAGTTGTTTGTTCCACCTTCAATCAATAATATGCAAATTAGGTTCATATCTGTTTTTGTTTGACCCATATAAATGTTTGGATGGCCTCTTTATAGAAAATCCATGGGGTTTTGGTTTCCATCCACCAATGGTAGAACCCTAATCAATGACTCAACAGTTAAATCAAAAGAGTATATAAAAATAAAATCAGAAAATCACACAAAATCAGAAAAATAAAAATGAAATTAAAAAATCAGTTAACTGTAAAATGAAAAATTAAAAGAAATCAGAAAATTTAAAATCTAAACTTACCTTGATGATCTCATCCATGTGTTTGGCAACCAAATTGTCCAAATCATTAAAAAGAGTCTTCATAATGCTCTCCCTGTTGGGTAAGGATTGTCTAACCACTTGTGCTCATAAACATCCACTTAACATATGTCAATAAAGCTACAATACTTTGCAACGTGATTAAATTGGTGGCCAATTGTGTGACTCCCAATCGCACTTGCTCCGTTCTATTGGTGTGCTGTCTCATAGGACCCATGTGTGGTAGTAGATGTTTTTAATAATGTTCATTGTGTCTTCTAGCACTGTGTTGAACCATCCAAGTTTGCCTATATCTTTAAGGAAAAGGTCAATGCAATAGGTGGCACAAGGGGTCGTGAAGAGTGTAGGGTGCCTCACTTCAAAAGTCTGGCAGCTGCCATATGCATTTGCATTGTTCATCACAACCTGCTCAACATTCTCCATACCTACCTCCATCATCACCTCATTCAACATGTTGCAACTGTCTTGACATGTTTCACTTCATTGGAGGCATCAACTAGACTTTAGGATCATCATTTGTTCACATGAAACCATGAGGAAGTTGATTACTGATTAGCATGCGATTTCTACCATCCATCTACCTATTTGATAAAATAGTGCAGCCCGTGATTTTCCAAACCTCCTTTTGTACTTGAACTAGAATGTTTGTATTTTTCACTGCATTCTCCAACAATGGCCACTCAGCTCACAAGGGCTCATTGCTATGAATCCATTTCCTTCCTCGATCAATGCAGTGACAAATCCCATCCAATCAGGGCTCCTTGCAACATTAAATGGTATGTTGTTGTAGTACCAAAAATTGACACATCCGAACTTGGCCTCATGATGCTTTTCTTGATTCCATGCAGTACCTTCCAACAAAGGTTGCTCACCAAGAGTGTTATGAGGAACAAAAAACTTGAAAATGACTCGTGTAATTTTAGATCCCTATATTTGTGGGCTTATGTAGATGAATACCCCACTAAATTTCTCTCTAACCCTGTAGAACACATGACAATTGTCAATGCTTCAGCTGCCCTCTTTCTTCTTGGTCACAAGATGAAAGGAGAGCCTTAACCTCTTCATCCGCTGCATTGTGTAGTGCAACATCTTGATCACTGATTTGTGTAAGGTGATATTTGAGGCAATTGAGGCCTCCTTTGGTACATAGTCCACAATTATTACATATTACCTAAGTAGCCGGTTCGGGTTCGGGTTAGCGGGTTCGGTTCGCCGGCTCGGCAAAATTTTTTGGGGGGTGGGTTCGGTTCATCTTGGGTTCGTTAGTACAAATTACAAAAAAATGTAAAATATATATATATATATATGCAGCCTAGAAGCATGAATAGTATATTTATATGTATATACATGTGTGCTTATATACATGCATAGATATATTTATGTATGTATATGGTATTTATATGTATATACATGTGTGCTTATATTAATTTGGTTGTATCTGACTATGTACTATTTACTTATCAGCTTGTGGGTAGGTTTAAGGAGACAGTTATTAATAGTGTTGATGGTTGTTTCCTGCTTGTCAACCATCAGGTTCTTTAAATAGGTTTTTCTTAGTCAGGGAAAGTAGTCTGATCCTTGGCTGGTCATCTCTGGTATATTTCTTAGTAAGAACTTCATATGAATAAAGATATACTTCTTTTAGTCTACCTAGTATTCATTGCTGTTTATGTTCATTACTATTAAGTACTAGTCTTATCAGATATAGGAGTAAAGAACAGTGGTGTAAGAACTGACATTGTAGTTTCTGTAAATTCTGAACTGAGGGAAAAACTAAACTGAAATATGATATTCTGTTGTTTTTGTTTTAATTTTCAATATTGGAATATGAAAATTCCAGAACACCCAAAATCCAAGAAAAAATTATATTGCACTTCAAAAAGCATTATTAAGCAACATAAACATAAAGGAAACTCTTTGGAGAAGAGATGTGTGTTAGCTGAGGGCTAGCTGAGGGCTTATATTCTCAGTTGTATCACAAGCTGATAAGTAAATAGTACTCAGCCTCTTGGAATGAAAATGCTTGTTTGCAAAACAAATGAATGAAAATGAGGTAGTTTAGGTGTTTAATTTGTTTTAGAGGTCACTTTTAGGGTTCCCTTGGGCGTGGGTCAAAGTCAAACTGAAGGAATTATTAAAAAAATACAAAAAAAAACACTTTTTGGTCGCCCAAACGCGTGGGTTCTCCTTGGGTTCGCCTTGGGTTCTCCCGGGTTCTGCTCGGGTTTGCCCAAGTTCTTCACTGGGCGAACTAGGCCTCAAATACAACGACCCTGGTCGAACCCAAGAGGGACCGGACCAGGACCCGAACCCAGTGCGAACCCGGACCAGGACCCAGCCCAGAACCAGGCGAACCGGCTACATAGCATATTACCAATCTTGGCACTGTACCTGCTATGGCATGTTTCCAAGCAAGGTCATTAGGCTTTCCACCACTTTTGTTGCTTGAATATGCCATTTTTCTTTCAAAAAAAAATTGAACAAAACCCTAGTAGCTATAAAAATAAATGAAAATCAGAAACAAAATACAAAAAATGTAAACTCTAGCAGATAGAATGAAGACAAAAACAAAAAAAACAAACTGAAAAAGTGTTACCGTGCTACATACTTGTCAAATGCAATCTACAAAAAAGAATCAAACTGAAAAAGTGTTATTGTGTTACATACTTGTCAAATGCAATTGACGAGTTTGGTAAAACTGATCAATGCCGACTCTAGGTTGCTTGCAAACAAATGCTCAATGCTCAAATATGTCAAAAGGTTGAAAACTCAAAAACAATTGTGCAAAATATGACAAATTAAATTGTTTTTTAATGGGTGGACTGATGTTTTCTAGTGTGGCAAATTTTTCCCATGGAATTGTGAGTTTTTTGTAAATTTTGAGCAAGTGCTCGCCAAAAACTCAGACAATTTTTTGGGTGAGTTACTCAATACACTGATTTTCCTTCTGAGTTCTTGCTTGAGTTTTTCAACTACGGTCACCTTTGCTTGACATCTTGCATGATGACATATAGTTTTCTCTCATAGGCGAGATAGCATTGAATTATGCTGTTGAAGGTTTTTGAATGATATATGATCAAATGTCCATGTTGAGTGACTATTGTGCCAACGGCATGATTTGATTCACTAGTTTTGATCTTGAAGGGCTGATTGATATCTATCATGGCCAAGACTGGTGCAACTTGACCTGTTTAAAGGCATTGGGTTGTGCAAGCATTCGCTAGAAAGTGATCGTAGGGTGCATGTTTTGATTCAACAATCATGATTGTGAGAGAATTTAAAGTCTAACATGCTGTTGAGATTTGCAAATCAGAAAAGCACTGAGCTTTGTGAAATTGCTTAGAGTTGGCATATCTTGGATTTCTTTGAATCTACATGTATATTGGTATAACTCATGATGTAGAAAAGTTATTGTATTTTTTTGGTGTCAAATGGTGCGATGGCTTTGTCGTTGCACCAAAAGATTGATCTATTATTGCCCGATACAAACACCAGATTTATACAAGATCCAACAGAGGCGGTTAAGCCATGTCATGAAATCAGAGAGTAGCGTTGAACAACCAAGGGGTTGAAGGCACCAACCTTCCAACAATCTGCCCCCCCCAATGTGATCGTTGGATTCAAACCTGTGGCCTCGCTTTGATACCATTGTTGAACACCTAGAATACTGAGAGGGGGGAGGGGGATGAATTAGTATTCATTGAAATTTATTATCTTTATCAACTTAAACATGTATTCAAAGTGTAAATTTTTAAAGATCAGATTATATGCACAGAAATAAATTCAAATCAGACACAATAACACAGCAGATACCTTGGGAAAACCCTCCTCTTGAGGGAGAAAAACCCAACAACAAAGATCTCTCTTATATATATAAATAGTGGCAACAATTCTCTTTACAATGAGGCCAATTATAAGGCCAATCTTCAGCACCTAACACAAGATGCAATGGCAGATAATAATCTGCAAGTATCTAACTTTGCCTTTGAGTAAACTCGCAATCTGTACTTGAAGAAGTTCGCACTTGAAAAATGATAGAATGAATCGCACTTGAATGAATGAGGAATAGATGAAAGTGACCTTGTATGTATACAAATGTGAGAGAGGTCGCACCTCTTCATGTACAAGGTTGGCCATGATACAAGTAATATAATTACAAATAATAAATGCGAATTACAAGGAAAGTTGGCCCAAAAGAAATTATATTGTTGCCAAGAGAAGCGCCCATTCTCATTAAATGACGCATATAAATAAATAGCCGATAGGCTATATTGATTTATGTCTTCACTCGTGGCTGGAAGGATGAACCCGAAGCTGCCATAACATTAACACAAAGCATCTTACCAAACTTGCAGAAATGGAAAAGAACAATTGAAGCATGAATCACATCAATAAACGCAAGAAGCCGGATTTATGTGGAAAACCCTTGGAAGGGAAAAAGCATAGTGAGGATTAGCTCACAATATATTATAACCGGTTACAATGGATTACAAAATGGAGGACTCACTGTCCAAAAAGAAAGGCTCACTACCCAAAGGACTCATTGTCCAGAATAGAAAAGAGAATAGAAGAATGGCTCACTGCTAGATTTTGAACTACTAACAATGCATCTGCAACATGCTGCAGATACGGTTCCAATTAAGCTCAGAAAACTAACTTTACACACTTCATACTTCACCACTATCACCTTTCGCACTTTACATCACATCTCACACACAATCTTTATATCACCATTCACATCCTTCACATCACTCACACCGAATTGACCTTCTATATATACATATATATTTTGCAAACAAACATATCATCAATTAGGTTGGCCTAATTAGATGAAACGTATAGCACCATAACCTATCGGCACAAAACTCCAACCCGCATACCTTGCGGAAGAAACCAAAATGTGTTCTTCACCAAGATAGGTTGGTATGACCTATAATTACTCCCATGAATTTGCTCCTTTCATAATTCAACTCTGCACAACACCAAAACCCTTAGGTCCACACCACACAACAAAATTGGTGAAGCAACAACTGAATGAACCAATTGTTCATTCACAACTCGACAAGTGGACCACCAAATCACTTGCCACTTGGAGTGCATACACTAAACACATCCTCAAAACACTTCCTCAAAACTGCACAACATAATAATCAGTTGTGGTGGAATGCGGAGCATTCCAATATGCACTTTGCACCTGTAACTCAGCTTCTACTAAGCTTGATACTCTATCATCAATATCTTCGATTGTGGAAGACATTGAATCCTGAAACTTCAGATATAGATACCTTCAATACATACCATTATTATCTCAGAAACCGCATGACAAGATGATGCAAAGCAGAGCAATGCAAACCGCAAAACTGTTCCTTTGTTATATTGAAAATGCATTGGGACTTAGCCGATTTCCTCAAACACACTTGGTCTACTTCCGGACTACATATATACTGATATACCATCACTTCTACAATGGGTTGCGATCAATGACAACACCATACACCATCATGCTCATGTTGCCAACAATCTCCCCTTTTGTCACTGATGGCAACACACTTCTCCAAAAACACTCTCCTCCTTTGACATCAAGGGCAAAGGGTACCAAAAGGATACTTTTCTTTACTCCCCCTTACAGATATATTTGCATGAGAGTAGCTTCCTCTATTTGCTTTACTCCCCCTTTCTATATTATCCATCACCAAAAAAGGGCAAAACTATACCACAAAACCATCTACTAACTCCGCATATGTACATTGAAATAAAAAAAATTGCATATACAAAGCAAAAATGTACATCTTAACTAGATGAGGGTAAAATACCCTTATAAGACACCTTTAATTTTGCAAGGTGTGCCTTCCAATCCTTCTTTGCAACCTCTTAATCCTTCTTGGCAAAGGCAAGCATATGGCATTGATATTCAAATTGAACATGGAGGTCTTCTCCTTCTTCCGGAGAACTAGGCATTGGATTCTTTTGCACAATCTTCTCAGCATCAGCTAAAACTTCAGTTAAAGGAGTAAGCCTTGCACTTACCATATCTCTGAGCTGACTATACTGCATTATTATTTTTTTCTTTTGTTCTTGCAGTATAAAGAATTGACGATGTAGATTTTCAATGACAACTCTTGTAGCTCCATTTGCATCACTCATCGAATCATAAGCACCCGAGGCTTGAGCAATTTGAGACTCAATTGAGTCCATCTAAGCCTTAATGCTCCTTGTAGAAACTGGCCACTTCAAATAGAATTGAAATAATTGTTTGGCTTCTTCCAAACACTTCTTAACATCCTCTAGTTTGCCTTGCAACTTGGCATGTGCAATATTACACTTATTAGAAACATCAGCTAGCCTTTTATCATTGACTTTTTTTGCCATTTCCTTCTCTATCTTTTCTTCCAACCCAACAAAATACTCCTTAAAAGAATCTAACAATAACTTCAACTGCTAAATACTTGACAAAGAAGTATCAATAGATACTCGAGGAAGTCCTTTGTGCAACACCTTCACAACTTCAATTTCGGGACTGGACCAGTGGAGCCCAAACTAGTGACAGGCACCTAATCACACATTGCCCCATTGCAAATGGGGACCCCCTCTGTAGTCTTGTTTGGTGTCTTAGTGTTAGGGTTAGTTCTGGCATTAGCTTCAATTTCCTCGGGCTCCTTTCAAAGCAGGAATGGGTTGGCACATTCAAGGTCTAGGTTTGAGTTAGAACTTGTCAAGATGTGAGATGGCTGAATGGGTCAGATCTGTGCTCGGGGGGTCAAATGAAGTTTCTAACACTATAGGAGTGCTTAGAAGGGCTGTTGCAGTAAAAACGACTGTTCAACGGGCGAATTCTGACACTTCCTATTTTTTAGGGATTTTGCTTTTTGCTTTTTTCTATTTTTTAGTAATTTTTGTTTTTAGTAGGTGCCAGGGTTAGGGTTTCGAAGACATTAAAGCAGAAAGCCTATAAAGTTCGCCCAAGCAAGAAGAAATCATTTTCAAGACATGAAGTGTGCCCATGGTGAGAAATCCAGTTGAATTCTTGAAAAATCCAGTTGCAAGGTAAAATTCGTTTGAGATAAAATCCATCGAAGGTGAAATCCACTTAAAATAACATGAAATCCAGATGAAATTCGCCCATCTCCAAGAGTGAAATCCAGTTCAATGAGGTAGAATTCTAGTTGGGCGAATATATCTAAAAATGGAAATTCAACTTGAAGTGGATAAAAAATTGGCTAAGGCAAATGATGAAAATCTAGTTAAAACTTCAAGAATTCCATGTTAAAGTTTTCAAAATCAAAATTACCCCCTTAAGGTAAGAAATCCACTTAAAAGAATGAAAATTCCAGTTAAAGGGCATAATTCCCATGGAGAAACTCATAAAATTGACTAAGGCATGGAGTCAGCTTGGTGAAGGAGGGAAAATCCAATTCCAAAGTGAAAAATTCCACCTAAGGGTCGATTTTCCTAAGCAAGGTAAAATGAAAATAACTTAAGTCTTTTTTATTATTTAAAAACTTCACAAGCAAGCAAAAGGGGCATCCAAGGAAAAATCAAAAAACAAGGATAAGATTCTTTATGTTTTTTTGGATAAAGCAGCCAATCAGAAGGGAGGTCGAACTCAGTGAAAAAGGAAAGGTTTTACTTATAAAAGGAGGTGCTTGAAGAGTTTTTTATTCATTATTTTCAAGTTCAAGTTTCTCTTAGCAAGCTTTAGCACATTGACGTCCTTCTTTAGCTTTGCATGAGCTGCAAATTAGATCAAATCAGGCACAAAAGGTCAAATATTCCCTTAAAATTCCAGATTTCTCACACTTCTGCAGGATCATAAGTGGCAAATTTGGAGAAGAAAAGAATTTAAATCTTGAATTTACAGAAAAACTTTAGTTTCCAGCTCGAAAATTCTAGTAAATTATCTAAAAATTCTTTGAATGTTCTTGAAAAGATAACAAGGGTTGCAATTAAAATTCATTTTATTCGAATCAACCTTTGCAGTCGAATTTTGGAATTTTTAATTAATAAATTAAAATACTCTCCAGCCTTAAAATCTGAAGTATAACGCCTTCTTTGCAATTTATGAATATTTTCTAACTTCAAGCTTCATACAGGCCCCATGTCTACCTCAAAGAACGTAGGAGTCAGAAAGAATCAAGTCAAGGAGGTTCTCAAAGAATTATATGCAAAATCCCAGCTATCATCCAAGTGGATGAAAGTTGGAGACACCAACTTTGAGCAATTCAACGTAATTCAACACAAGAGAAGAATGTTTGGCACCCAACATGAAATGCCTACGCCCATAGCAGCAAACATGATCAAATGTGGACTTCATCCAGTGGAGGAACTCGATTTGGTTATGACAAGGTTTCTTGCATTTACAGCCAAAGAGCAAGCCAAGGGGAATTGCATTTTGGATTCTTGCTTGCTTGATCAGCTCGCAAGGTGTCAGTGTTTTCCATACTCCAAGTGGCTCATCCTACTTGTGCCATGTGTCCATGAAGTTAGTTATGCTTTTAGGGTTAGGGTTTCTGGAAATAATCTTGGCCATTGATCTCAGATCAATCTGGGCCGTTGCTTTGTAATTGGGGTGCCTATATAAACCCCACTCATTTCATTTATTCGGGGAGACATGTGAAATTGTTGCTAAGAGTCCTATTCAAATAATGATTTGACTCATAGATGAGCATTTGTTATGTTGAGAGCTTGCATGGTTTCATATTTCTTCAATAAAATAGATTTGTTTCAGCAATTTTAGCTGAATGAAAGATTGATATTGTTGATAATGGTGAAATTAGTTCATACCTTTTTCAATTGAATGATTTTCAATTTGATGTGTAAGGTTAGTCTGAACTTTGAAATTGTTAAACTCGAATTCTATTACTTATATGCATTGTTCGAATTGATGGTGGTATTAAGTAATAGGATATAATTCGTAAATCCCGTTGAAGATTGCACCATCTTTGTCTAGTTGTAGGCATCGTACTTGGCAAAGCAAAGATTGGTTTAAATTTCACCATCCAGCACTTGTCTCTTGAGTTCATAGGAGTAGTTTAGAATTCGTTTAGTTTCCAAACCTTTATCCTTTTTTTTTTTTTTAAATTGGTAGTAATAGAATTTCACCACTCATTATGCACAGCATTCAAAGTCCTAAGTGATAAGTTGAGCGTAAGTCTCCCTTGAAATACCAACAAAACACATCAAACCAACTGAGACTATCCTATATGCACCACGAACCTTGGAGTCTACCTTGTGATCACGTAGTTCAGCACATTGGAAACTTTGTTCAAGAGAGAATAGGATTCTATTGGGTATTTTATTCTAATGTTGGTTAAGGTCACAAAACCTGCATCAACACAACCCTAATTGCCTCTTTGGTTATCATGTGCGGCATATCCAACCACATGAATTTATCATGAATTCTGCTCAGCAAATACTTCACGCACTCATTATCATAGCAAAAATTAGGAAATTTGTTCCACACATCCAACTTCCTCTCCGTTAAACTGGCATACTCTGGTTTTAGCTCGAAATTATCGCCAGTTAACACGTTATCCCTAAACTTCGCTATCTTCGAGTGATCATATTCATCCAACTTTGAATGAATGTAAATACACACATCCTTTGTGTGCAACACGTTCAAAGGAACCCTAGAAAACACCTTCCTTATTCGTCTCCATGGATTTGTACGAATGCTTCTTAAACTTAGGTCTTGGCCTCTCAAGCACATCAATAACTTGTGGAGTAAACATCTTGCACTTTTCTGAAACCAGGGTTTTGCAAGAAATAGTAAATACCTTGTGAATCTTCGTTGGTAGGGTTTCGCACAACTCTTCACAAATGCTCCAGATCTCTTTTACTCTGCTCTCCTCATCAAATGCTTGAACACAAGTAACTTTTGAATATGCATAATGAAATATAAACCCTTTTCCAGTGACCTAATATGTGCACTAATTGCAACAAAGAAAGTTAGGTCGAAAAGCTGTCAAACCCTCTGTGATATCACAGACATTCCCAATCACTCTGCAAATCTTTGCAATACGAGATTTCTCACCGAAGATTTCACCAACAGATCAAGCATATCAATCTATACATGTACCAATATGCTGAAGACATCAACATCTCATCTTTGGTTGGGGGCTAGAAAGTTTTATGCTAAAACTGCCCTTGAGCCAATGCTCTCTATCTAGTTTTTGGAGGAAACATCTGCACCAAGATTTTGTATAGACTCATTCTTCACCTCATTCTCTTCCTTTTTCTTCCATATCTTGTTCATTTCCTTCATCTCAACTGGATCAACCTTCTTTACTGGATCAATCTTCTTTTGTGAACCAAAAGGTTTCACGTTCTTTCTTCTGCAAAACTTAGCTTTGTGCCCTGGTTTATTGCATCTATGACATATGACACCTTTTTGCTGAACAAACTTACTTCTTGCCATTTTAGATTTGCATTCAAAAGCCTTATGCCCAAACCCATTGCATGTATAACAGTAACCATTGAATGATTGGAACATCATACCATTATTGTAACCATTCATCATCCGACTTCTGCAATCACTAACCTTATGACCGAATCTATTGCATGTATGGCATTGACGGGAAAATGATTGAAAGTTCTGATTCATTTTGCTTCTACACTCTACAACTCTATGTCCAAATTTATCGCAATAATGAAATATCCCAAACAATACATATGCAATTTTTCTGATTTTTGTAATGCAAAATGATGCCCTAATTTTCTGATTTTAAACTTCTGCTCAAACCCTAGTTTGCTGATAAGAATTTCAGAGTTTTTATATGCATTAGCAGCAACATTTATTCATCTCAATAACACCTAACTTATAGCAGATTTGTTTGATCATAAACAAGTATGAAATCAACACAATAGATCACCAAAACATCCACCAACATATGTCAAAATTTCTGATATTCAAATGTCCAGTTAGCTGCTATAAATCAGATCTAACTAGTGATGCAATTACACAATGCAATAGGCTCCAAACATGCCCAACAATATATAGAAGTCTTCTGATATGAAGTAACCCCAATCTATGCAATGAAAATCACCTGCTACTCTAACCCTAGCTGGGCGAAATTGCTCCAGCTCACACCAATGCTACAAAATGCAATTATTTGATGAAAAAACAACTCCAAAACCCTACCAATGGGGTGCGCTAGTCTACTGGTTTGGTGATAGGGTTTGCAACCCTTGAAAATCTGAAGAATACCTTCCAACTTGCCCAATTTGCTCCTCCAAACTAGATGCCTATGCTGATGCAAAAATCTGAGTGTGAATCTAGCAAGAATCACCATTGAGGCACATGTGAACCTCCGTCATGAAGTCATCCATTGAAGAAGCTAGGTTTTCGTCCAACTCCTATATTCATAAGAGTTTTTCGTCCTTAGAATATTCGCGAAAATGCAAATCATAAAAGCAGAGATAAATTTGTTGATGATAAAATGCCTCCAATTGACCTTGTATAAATACCAAACCTCCCTTATAGCCCCTCAACTTGGCTAACCAAATTTGGGCCCCAAAATTTGACCTTGTATAAATACCAAACCTCCCTTATATATATATATATATATATATATATATATAATTTTTTTTCTTTCCAAAAGGCCGCTCAAGCCCCATTAAAATATAAAATGTATTTTTGGCGCAAAATATTCAAAAATTAAATATTATTTTCCCTCCTTTTGAGCGCCAAGACTCAAAAATAAGAAAAATATTATTTTTGCCTAATTTTTCCTTGTTTGTTTTGAGAAGGGACATTACAAATAATAACAGTAACCATTAAAAGATGGGTATCTTTGTGCAGCTGGTTGTTTGATAGGTGGTCTTTTGAAATCTTTCTTCTAGTTTCAGACATGTTTGATATTATCTTCAGTCTTCCTTTGCTCATTATTTTCTTTTCAGCCTTGCGAAGAGTCTGATTCTCCTTTGAACTTTCTCCTTTTTCAAACCCTAATCCTTTTTTGTCCTTCGAAGCTTTTTGACTAGCAAGCATATGATCAAGCAAGGTGGAGCTCTTCTTGAATTTGTCCTCTTGACTTTTTGCTTTCTCTGGATCTTTTCTCAGAGACACAACTTCTTCAAGTCTTGAACATTCTGTAGACTTATCTTTCTACTTGGCATTCAAGCAATCTTCAACTCTTTTTCTTTCTTCAACCGGCACTTTCAGACTGGTGATTGTCTCATTTGATTGTTTGAGTTGCTCATTTGTCTCCTTGAGTCTTTCTTGAACTTTCTTGATTTGATCCCTCAACTTCTTGATGCACTCATCTGCTTTAATATTTTATTTCAGATCTTTATTCCTGCATTCTACTTTATCCAGATCATCAAGAGTGGATCTGAGTTCTCCTTCCATGTCAACTTCACAATCTTCTCCAGTAAACCCTTCCATCATAATTTCTGCCGAAGAGATAGGATACCTCCTAGTTGTCATGTGTTCAACCTCCAAGATCTACCTTAGCGGTTAAGGCAATTGAAGGAACCAAGCTCTGATACCAATTGTTGCAATGGCTTTGTCGTTGCACCAAAAGATCGACCTATTAATGCCCGATACAAACACCAAATTTATACAAGATCCACGGGAGGCGATTAAGCCATGTCACGAATCCAGAGGGCGGTGCTGAACAACCAAGGGGATGAAGGCGCCAACCTTCCAACATCAAATGTATGCTTGCTTAAATTGGCATAAAACATGTGTTGGCACAATGTGTTCAAGACATGCTCCTTCCAAATCTTATTGAAGATGAGAATATCATCCAAGTAGATAATGACATAGGAGTTAGTGAAAGGCCTAAGTATACAATTCATTAGGTACATGGATGTTGGTGCATTACCAAGCCAAAAGGCATAACCACCATTTGTAGCACATACAATCCCTTTCCTGGGTTTGAATGTCTTCTTCCAAATGTCTTCAAAATTTATGATAATTATAAATTAACTTTAGGTTGATCTTGGTGAAGTATTGTGTAGTTTGGAGTCATTCCAAAAGGTCAGTAATGCACGGCAGTAGATAGTGGCATTTCATATTAATTTGGTCAAATGCATAATATTAAATGCACAAGTGTTATGAACTATCTTTCTTTAGTATGAGGACAATTGAGATGCTACAAGGAGAAGAGCTTCACCCAATCTTTTCTTGGTCAATGAGCTCTTGGAAGTCATTATTTTTCCACATTGTTTTTCAGCTGAGTGGGTTGTTTAGATGTGGAGATTTGAACAAGGTTAGTTTAATTCTTTATGGCATAGTGTGTTGAGGATATTCTGTTGGGTTGCACAAACAGTGGTAGGGGGTTGACATTTGACCAATCACTTGTGTGAAAAAGACATTCTTGCTTCTTAGAGATGTGAGCACTCGGACAGGTAGAAGTGAATCTATGTCTTCCTCTTGCATAGGACTCGATGTGGACTGCAAAATTAGTTATTGTTGTGGGTGTTGAATTTGTGGCACTAGCACCACGTATAGCATTGCTTTCTCTTGCCTTGATCCTGCATCAGTCAAAAACAGTGGCAATTCAATTTTGGTTCTCAATTTGATTTTGGTGTGTGTTTTCAGGTTATTCTTTATCAACTTGTCTTTTTGGGAATTGCTTCTGGGCATATCCCTTGAGTTTTGATGACATCAGGCTTGTCTCTAATTCTGGCAAGGGCAAATTTGACTGAAAGCATGAAGCCGGTTTATAATTCTCTAGAATGTTGTTTGTTGTAATTGAGGTGGCATTAATTATATGTAAGTAGTTTCAAATTCTGAAGACTACAACTTCTCGGGGTCATGGCCTCTTGGCTGAGTCCATTTAAATGATAAAGTATTTATTTGTGAAAGGGGGCTACAGATGTCTTTACAAGCTGTTGGATTCTTTGGGAAATGTTTATTTAACCTGTCCCATCCTAGATGAGCACTATCCTTTGTTGAGGCATTACTTCTATTTTGAGACATTACACCTCATAGACGGCAGCTAGTGAGAGTTCTTCTGGCTGGGCGGTTACCTTGGGACCCACATATCTTCCAGTTTCTGAGCACTGCCTACAGAGTATTTAATTCTAGAGCAGTTGGGAAATTCAATCTCTGCAGATTCCAAGTGATAGTATTTTTGACAAGTAGTTGCTGATTTTGCTAGGTGGTATTCTTTGCTAGACATTATTCATTCTTGCACCTATCCTTAATGCTGACGTTAGTTACGTTGGCTGGTGGTGCAGTAATCAAAAGAATATTTTTAAACATATTTTGAAAACTTGGACTTGGCAACCCAATATTTTGACTTGGGCTGGATTCGGCAAAGAAAAAAAACCTTATAATTGCACAAAACAAAAAAAATGAATGCATTTATAGAACATAAAAGTCTAATTTGACTATCAATTTGTCATAACTCAAATATTACACATGTCATAGTCATATGATCCTCAAATTCTCAAATTTTGAAATTTCATAGTTTTAAATGTATAACAACATTATAAATTTATAACTGTTTACATATGATGATATGTCAATGAAAACAACAACTAAATACAATCTACATCTTCCTCTTTCCTGTCATGTCCCTGTCCCCGATTGAGACCTATCTCAATTTTGGAGGGAAACAGTGTTTTTAAACACTCCATCTGCATTTAATATTTTAATAATAATATTTAAAAATAATAATAATATTAAATAAAAATAATAATATAAATTTAAATTATTAATAATAATATTTAAATTTAAATCCTCTTCATGGCCGACCCATTTGGGGAGGCATTTCTGCTCAGGTATTTATCTTGGTTCATTTCTTTATGGAGGATCATGGAGTCACAGTTGGACTAAGGTCTATGTGAATCAGCTGGGGACGAAAACCTCCATCGATTCCTTGCACGGTAGGACGTCACCCCTGCTTGCAACTGTGAATAACATTCCTCATATTTGCAAGATAGCTCATGTGTTGCCATTATACGTTTGAAGTGGATGATCGGGAAGCTTGTGGAGATTGAGCAGAAGTGGTAAGATTATCTCAGGTCGATTAACCAGATACAACTGTCATGGTTTGAGAGTTGACATTAATTCCAGACAGTAGTGAGGTGTTCTTCCCTGGCAGCGCATTGCTTTCGGGGGGAGCTAAGTTCAAAGGGGCACATGCGAACCATGCGACAATTCCATTTGTTGCAAATACACAACACGATACCATCTGAGACATGGTTGCTTCACTCCACGGGAATCTGCCAGTTTTCTACACACAGTGCAATCATCAAACTTTGCTCTTGGACAGATGCTCTATTGCATCGTCGAGCTACACATCTTGTAATTGAACTACCCTCAGTACTGGCAGGGGACTAATGGATCGGGTGAAGGAAGGTAACTACTTGCATCATAGTTCGACTTCTGATTTTCAATTGAAGTCTCAACACTATTAGGTGAGTCGTCTGCGACTCCATCAATCCAACATCTTTGGTAGTTTTTGCATTCTCCGTAAGCCATTGATTGAAGACGTTGCAACACATCTACTTTCAGGATTGGTTCTTAATCGAGTGCCTTCTTGCAAGTAGAGCAAGCCCAGTTACCACTGTAATTACAAACTGGAATTAAAG
The DNA here is from genome assembly GCA_007258455.2 of Sequoia sempervirens. Taxonomy (NCBI): domain Eukaryota; kingdom Viridiplantae; phylum Streptophyta; class Pinopsida; order Cupressales; family Cupressaceae; genus Sequoia; species Sequoia sempervirens. The sequence continues at coordinate 265,506 of VDFB02263914.1, forward strand.
CATCATCTGTTGGGTTGTAATTCACTCTCATGTTGGGGTGCTGAAGACTATTATATATAAATATTCCTGTTACAGCTTATGCATATTCGAATCTGAGTATTACTGGTTCTGTGAGTATTTATCAATTTATTGTGCTATTTATTGATGTGTATTTTTCGGTGTGTTTGGATTTCACCCAAATCTAAGTGCAAAGTTTCCTACAAATACATATGTACATACAAATACATATGTACATCTGTGATATTGAGCTTGCATAATAGGAGAATCTGAGTGGATACTCTTTTCAGTGTGAAGCAATTGAGTTGGTATATTTTAGTGGTATCAAAGCTTGGCCTTCTACTAGCCTGTGTACCTTTTCATGAGTGACATGGATCTGAGATACCATCTCAGAGAGAAGAAGAAAGCCATGGGCGAAAGGAAGATGATAGACAACAGTTTGTCAAAGAATCCAAGGAGTTCCAATCTAGTATGAAGGAAACCATGGTGGAAATGGTCCAACTGCTGAGAGGGTTGAACTAGCAATTGGGTGCTAGTAAAGTAGTGCAAAATGGTATTGAGAGCAGCAGCTCAGGGGTAATAAAACCAGTAGCCTCTACTAAGTTCTTCAAGGCCAAATTCTTGGAACAAGAGGCAAAAAATGAACCTGAAATACCACTTGAAGAGGAGGATGAACGAGGATGAACTTGCTAGGTTGCATAACAAATACCATGCTCTAAGTGTAGCTATTCGCAAAGATATGACCTTCACAAAATTTCATGACATGAAGACAAGAGGGCATAGGAGGAGAAGGTATGAAGATAGGAAGGACATCCAACATTGCTTGGGCAAAATCATCATCCCAATTTTGATGGTTCCGAGAGCACATCAGTAAGGGCTTGGTTGCAAAAATTAGATACATATTTCTCTTTGAATCCCATGTACGAAGGAGAAGCCATCAAATTTGCAACCTTACATCTTGAGGGACTAGCCCACAAATGGTGGTATCATGGTATGGTGAGACAAGGCCACAATTCCATCAAAGCATTGGAAGAATTCAGTCAGAGGTTGACAAAGAGATTTGATAGGAAGGATTCATAAATTCATTTCTGGGAATTAGCACAACTGAAGCAAAAAGGTAAAGTGGAGAGTTATGTTGTTGAGTTTGAGAGATTGGCAATGATGGTCCCAGATGTGATGGAAAGAAGGCTCATAGTCCTCTTTGTGGAAGGCCTATCTGAACCCCTCAGAGGTCTGGTGAAGGCATTGGATCCTAGCTCACTACAAGATGCCATTAGAAGAGCTTTCAATTTGGAAGACTCATCAACCAAAGGTGGATCAACCTCCCACAAGGCACCTCCCGTTGTGACCAAGAAGCTCCCCCACGAAATTACTCCTCAACCAACCACCTTACCACCAAGGTCTAGCAAGATGGACATGTGTAAGAACGAGCTCTGAAGGAAAGGGTTATGCTTCACTTGTAAGGAGCCTTGGACAAAGGGTCATAGGTGTTTGGGAAAAGGATACATCTACTATATTGAGGTAGTTTTCGATGATGAAGAGGGAGAAGGTGCACCCAAGGGTGTTACTAAGGAGGATGAGCATGAGGTGACGTGGGAAGAAGGATATCTGGGGGGCACTCTTGCAGCACTTTCAGGAGCACCAAGATATCACTCCCTCTGTATTATAGGAGATTTACAAGGACAAAGGGTAATAGTATTAAATTATTAATAGATAGTGGAGCCACCCATAATTTCATTGATGAGGGGCTAGTGGTCAAGGTGGGCCTAAGTTATGAAAGCTTTGAAGGATTCAATGTGATAGTAGTGGATGGTTACACTTACACCCTTCCTTGCACTCATCAGATCCAACAAATGGAGTTGACCCTAGGAGGACACAAGATACAGGATGTGGTCCTGGGAGTTCAATGGCTTCATTTGCTTGGGGAGTACACAAGCAGCTATCAAACCCTGGAGCTAAAGTTCAAATCTAATGGGAAAGAAATCGTTCTTCGAGGTCTCTCCAATGGAAGCCCGAAGGAAGTTTCAACCAAGAAGATGGAAAGATCGGGAGGAGTAGAGATGGCCGAGCATTCAAAAGTGAAGTTGCTTGAGGGCAAGCAACGCTTGGGCAGGGAGGACTGTCATGTCCCCATCCCCAATTGAGACCTATCTCAATTTTGGAGGGGAACAGTGCTTTTAAACACTCCATCAACATTTAATATTTTAATAATAATATTTAAAAATAATATTAAAATACTAATAATATTAAATAAAAATAATAATATAAATTTAAATTATTAATAATAATATTTAAATTTAAATCCTCTTCATGGCCGACCCATTTGGGGAGGCATTTCAGGCTTGGTTCTTAATCGAGTGCCTTCTTGCAAGTCGGGCAAGCCCAGTTACCATTGTAATTACAAACCAGAATTAAAGCATCATCTGTTGGGTTGTCATTCACTCTCGTGTTGGGGTGCTGAAGACTATTATATATAAATATCCCTGTAACAGCTTATGCATATTCAAATCTGAGTATTACTGTTTCTGTGAGTATTTATCAGTTTATTGTGCTATTTATTGCTGTGTATTTTTCGATGTGTTTGGATTTCACCCAGATCTGAGTGCAGAATTTCCTACAAATACATATGTACATCTGTGATATTGAGCATGCATAATAGGAGAATCTGAGGGGATACTCTTTTCAGTGTGAAGCAATTGACTTGGTATATTTCATTTCCCTCCTAGTGTAACTTAAATTTTGAGGCCTTGAACTAGAAGGTAAGTCAGTATCAAAATGATGATAGATTGTTTCTTCAAAAGTGTCTTTGTTTTTTTCCATTGCATCCAATTCTGCTGCTTCTGCTGTTCCTCCAATCCACTATCATGAATACATGTAGAGTTTTGCATTTTAGAGTGATAAATGTGTAGATTGATTTATCAGTCTAAAATCTAGATGCATTATTCTGTATTTTCTTGTATTAACTTTGGTGATGATTGTCAGTTGTGGAAAATTTTCCTTGCTTCAGTTTTTGTGAAAGGTTTAGATTGTTCCTTGTGCTTCTGCATAGTCTAATGTTTGGTTTTGAGTGGGTCCTAGATTTCTTTTCTTTGAGGAAAGATATTGAAAATGCGGTGAAGCGCGTTGAGGAGACAATGGCATCAGCAGGGCTGGAACAAGCACAAGCAAATCTATCTGATTTGGAGTACAGAGCTGCTGACAGTACTCTGTGGGATGATCCCGTGAAAGCACAGGAGACACTTCTTGCTTTGACAGACACCAAGGAAGATGTTAGGCTGCTCAATGATTTCCAGTCCAAGGTTTGACTACAACACCTTTACTCAGGTCTCTGATGTGCTGATAATACATGTTACAGATATTTGTAAGGTTGTGCATGCAATTGGACTGGGTTGCAATCCTATTTAAATAATACAGGAAATGGTATTCTAGGTAGGATGTTATACTCTAATTTTGATCAGAAGATAAAACAATGAAATATTATGTGTATTTGTTGAAATTTAATTTAGATATTTACTTCAAATCAAAGCTTGTCATATGTATTTCTTTTTGCGAATAAGAAAAGCTTTTCTGTACATTTGTTCTAAAATCTAAAGCAATCTAACAAAAAAATTTGACCATAAATTGAAATTTGTTTGGATACTAACCTGGCACTTGTCATTTCTAAGTTCCTTTAGTTTTGTCAGTGTTGGTTTATACATGCAATTTCTAACCTGCCTTGATAAGTATGTACAAATGTGCATATGTGCACTTAAATTCTACAATATTTATGTATGCTTGAAAGATGAATCGAGTGCATATTGTTTTTAATTTTGTTCCATTTGCATTAATTTGCTTGACACAAATTGAGGAAGCAACTCTGTCAGCATATTTATGACCATATCAGAGAATTTACCATGTAAAAATGAGATTGTATTCCAAAATAAGAAACATTATCATAATAATTTTGTTTCAATGGGATTAGATCCCATGGGCAAATGACTGCCTCTTTAAATCTGTAAACAGTAAAAATATATGAGGGAAGGAGCTTATTTAGGGAACTACACAAGAAAATAAATGACAATTTTCATTTTTCTGCATTTATGGTATTGTGACCACATCTTTGGAAAAGCATACTTTGCACTCTCATATTATTATTATATTATATATATATGGCTTTATGGCTTTATTAACCTATGGCTCTTGCACTATAAAAAATCCCCTTTGTTTCTAATGGGTTATCCATTGAAAAAACAAATTACTCAACAAAGACTTTATGGCTTTATTAACCTATGTTTCTTGCACTATAAAACAGAAATGAAGGCAAATCTTTAAGAGTGTAAGAAGCATAGATTAATAAAGTCATATATCATAGCAGCAAAATCTTTCTTGGGAACAACTTGACAAACCAAAAGATAAACATTTTTTAATTTATTGGGATTAGGGTTAGGGGAAAAAACTGGGTTAGGATTAGGGAAAAATTAGAAAAAAGATTGCTGCAGAAATTTAAAATAACCCAGAAACTCTAAATTTTTGATCCAGAAATTGAAAAAATGTGCCAAAAAAATGGAAAATTGTGATTTTATGATTCAAAATCTCATTTGACTTTTTTTTTTCATTGAAAAACTCAGTGTGGGGGCAAGAACAGATAAGTCGTGATTTGTTCTGATTTTTTAAAGATTATCGCTTTTGTGCCTTAATACTTTTTTTACACTACTAAAATTTTTCCATCATTTCTTTATTGTGCCATATTCTTTGTTTGGTAATTTGTTTTTTGGTGAATTTAACTAACCTGTAGGTTAAGCTGGTGTAACTGTCTGTGGTAAGTTCTTTCTAGTGAATTTCTTTGGGCCTTGAAGGTTTCACTTTTATGGATTATTGCCCCTATCAACATGGGTTACTAATCATGCACGGTACCACAAGCTTAAGGTAGTAACTTATCATCACTAGAGAGAGAAAAAGCTAAATTATCTCGTAGGAGTCTTTCAATAGAATGTTGATAATTGTAATTAAATGTATCTGTCTTGGAAATAAGTGGGCATGAACCCCAAAGGCTGTGAAGTCTCGAAAGCAGAGATTTTAGCAATGGTTTCATCTTTCATGACAGGCTTAATTAGTGAAAGACCATGGTGCACCTCTACATCATGGATCTCCCACATGTGAGATGTGGTGGCTCTCCATCTTGGCTCTCACAGTTTACCAAAAGGCCATCAATATTATTGCTATTTTTTAGTGCTTATTCACTTTCTTTTGACAGTTAATTCCTGTAAAATGATCTTAGAACTTTCTTGAAGTTCTAGTTTGAAAGCTTCTGGTAGAAAACTGTGTGTAAGTTTTTGTATCAACATTTCAGATCACACGCCAATAGTGGCATGGTGTGACGGTTAAGTAGTTGTGTTGTTATTCTTGCCATCAAGGTTCAAACCCCATTGGGGTGTAATTGTTGAGAATTTATATTGGGGATGAGGTCCTCTGTTTTGCCGGTTCATAGCTCCAGGTCAAAAGCGTTTACCCCACTTATAAAAAAAAGAACATTTCAGATCACACTCCATGATTTATCATTAGTATGAGGAGAAAATAAGATGTAGATTATAGATCTATGCCAATAAAAGGAGAAGGAAGGCATGCCAAACGAACGATAGCCCTAAAAGCACTAGAAATAAAAAAATAATATAAGAGAAATATAATGAAGTGTGAATGATAAGAAATAATTTTAATAATAAAAAGAAAATTGTTATAATGTGTTTAAAATTTTGCAAAATATTATTATGGTTATACTTGCTGTTATTATATAGTGTAGTAAAGAGTTAAAATAATTGCAGTATTATAAGAGATAATACACTAAATTAATAATAGATATTATAGCTCGAAGTATTGAAGGTTATGAAATATAATAATTATTATAAATATTACGAAAATGAGATGACAAAAAGTCAGATTATAAATATTAGGAAGCTGAACAAAGCTATGAAAATAGTAAAAAATAGAAACAAGAAAAACAGGGGAAAAATTATGAAAAAGGCATAGGTGATAAACTACATAGCAAAAGAATAAGGATGAGAAAAGGTACAATTAACAAAATAATAGTTTGTGTTAGGTGCTGCCAGTAATTACGAATTCTGTAACTTCTCAAGCTGTGGGTTTGCCTCTCCAAGCAACGTGGTAAAGCAGATCTCTTCTAACAAGAGACAATGCAACATGAGGAACCACTGTATGGAGGCTTGGGAAGGTAATCAGGAAGTTCAAATTTGGCAAGAAGAAATTAGAACTTAAGAGGGATGTAATTATGTGGCAAAATAACCTGCTTAAGAGGACAGTGACTTGGACCTTGAGGAGATGGATTGGCCTTACATGCAAGATGATAGTATTATTAGAGGGTAGAATATTGTTTACTAAATGCTTATCATTGATCAATGAAACAACAAAGTATCAGGCTACTGACACTAATAAATACCTGGGTGGAAAATTGGAAGCTCAATAGGAAACTACATTAAAGGTGCAGGATATAATCAATAGCTTTTTAGGAACACTGAGCAAAAACATTAAATATGGGGTAAAAAATTTGGTCTTGCAAGCATTTCACAAGGACATGGTTAAAAGTGTCTTTGTATGCTGCATTAACTGCTTACCCCATTCAGTAAGACCTGTTCTCTAAAGGAAATAATTTTTAATTCTCCTCCCCTCAAAATAGTTTTGGGGGTCTTGATGGGATCACTGACTCTGGAAGGTTAGAGGTTTTGCTTTGGATAGTAACGATGGGGAAAGACTTATGGAAGGATGGGATTTCTGTGAGAATGACTACATATAAGATGAGGCCTCCATAGGAGGACCTAAATTCTTTGCAAGGCCAGGTTAGAGACATTACAGAGGACAAAACACTGATAAAACGATGATAAGATTTGGGTGACTTTACAAGAGAAAGAAATTAAGATTCAGGCCTTTGAGTGGAACTTGGGTTAGACAATCCATTCCTGACTTTTTCAATACCATTAAGAAATTTCAGTGATGCCACCGAGAGTATTGATAAAAAGGATCCACTTCTTGCCAACTGCATGGCTCTTGCAGCTGGCCGTATCCCTACCTGATGCAAATGGGCAGAGACAATGCTGAGAGTCCTGGTAGTATTTTGACTGTGCCAGATTGAGGGATAATGGAAGACTTTGCTGAAATTTTAGTTGTTTTTTGTAGCACTATACTATAGAGAAAGTAAGAGATATCTAGCTGGATGTACATATTAAATTTAGAGGAAACAATTTTGCTTTGTAATATAGGACTCTTCCGTCTGTGGCAGCTCATTATGTTTTAGTTTTAGTGCTAGATGTACTGTGGATACCCTTCTTTTTCAAGTTTCCATTTTACGGCCAAGATGGGGATGTTTAGATTTGGAAATTGTCCAGTTCAGAACTGAATTTGAATGTTTTACTGATGTGACTCATTTTTTATAATCAATATTGTGTCCTATTTGAATTTTTTTTTTAATGTATAAGTGATTTATTACTGTGTTAAACTGACTCATTGTTTGGAGTTCTTTTATGATAACATAATTGTTTGTGATTTGTTCTCTTGCTTGTGTTGTGAAGCTTTTTGTTTGCTTTAAGGTGGTAAAGATTATCTGCAATAATTGCTATATTTTCTCGAATGTGACTTTGAGTTTGTATATTCCAATTTATGCAGGTTGAAGATCTGAAGACAATAATACAGCTAACAGAGGAAATGCAGACGGTAGATTATGGGCTTCTTGATGAAGCTTCTGAAATTGTTCAGGACTTGAATAACTCACTGGACCGTTATGAGTTAACAAAGCTACTTTCAGGACCATATGACAAAGAAAGTGCTTCTCTAACAATCAGTGCTGGAGTTGGGGGCACTGATGCTCAGGTAATATTTTTCATTTCTTGTAAAGTGCTTATGGCACATTCTAAAAATTTCTCTTTATTTGATCACTAAGAATTGGATGAACAAATTCACAGTGAATAGAATTAGAGTAATAGTTTAACCCATAGTTGAAAAACTTGGTCTCAGCAATTACTCAGCAGGCCCAAAGATTTTAAAGAACTCAGGACTCAGCAAAAATTCGGAGAGAAACTTGCTAAAAACTCGGCAAATTTATTGAACTTTTGAAAATACATAAAATTTAAAAATATTTTTCAAAAACACACATTACTGAATTTGTAGAACATATTTCCATCATATATAAGTCAAAATTAGAGTTTAATGCATATCATTGATTAAAAAACGAGCTCAACCTCTGAATGCATATAAAGTATTATAAACTTCAAGTTTCAATATCAATAAAAATTATAAATCATAAATTTCTTCTATGACTAACAAGTATCGCATAATGAAGGTAATATCAAATCAATGCAAATTGTTCAGGCAATGTGCTCCCTCATGTACTCCATCATGACGAAAGGCCACTCCAACCTCTTGTACAATAGCATAAGCTTGAATGGTTTTAAGGCAATGGTTAAAAAGATACAAACTAAATGTGTAAGGGGGTTAATCATGCTCCACCAATTTATCTAGGCCTTCCTAATCAAGTACATTGTTACTTTTAAGACGAGAAATTAGAAAGATCAATCCCTTTATTAGTTGTTAGATAAGCTACTCTAGTTTACTCTCTATAACAATGTGTGAAGAAATCAACTCAAACCATCTACACTAGCTTTATGGCCTTTCCAAAATAGATTGTAGTTACAAATTTGGGCAATAGGCATTTTTCAAAACATTTATAACAATCAAGGAATCACTTTCTATAGTTAGGTTACGACTCCCTTCAGAATAAGCAACAACTAGACTAGCTAAGGCTGCTTCCCATTATGCTTCATTGTTGGTTTTACAACCCTACATCCTTGATCCACCTTTGATGAAAGATGTTGAGTCACGAAGCACATTTCTAGCCTTGGTTGGGCCAACATATCCACTCCAACAAAGTTCAATCTCCAATCCTATTTAGGTGGATTATGTTTACAAGATCTAGCTACATCCTTAGGATCCATTAACCCATTAATGGGAATATTAGTATGGAATTGTCAAAAACATAGTTTAATTGGGGTTAGCTAGGTGGAATCAACTAATAAATAAAAATGAATTGGACACAAGGTCAATAGATGAAGCCATTAGTTAGCCCGCCAAAATCATCAATAACAAATAAAAAAAAGATGGCCTATCTTAAAAACTAGATGTCCTTAACTTGGAATGTAGTAGGTTCTTGATAAATTTCTTTTGAAGTTGGATACACATTATGATGCCATTATTTTCAATTTTATCTCATCATAATGTAATGACCCCTCCTCAAGCATAATTTGATTACAGACAATTAGCCTATGTTCCAAGTTTTCCCTTAGGCTAATTGGTAAGGAAGAACTCCAAAGTTCTTGGAGAGCATAGGTTCAGTTTATCAGAGTTGTTATTCATGGCAATGAGTTTAGTTGGTGGTGTGGAGCCTCTTAATGCTTTTAGAGTTGATTTCCAACCTTTTGGGAGCTCTCCAAACTTCTTGGAGAAGTTTGTTATTTTTAGAAAGTCATCCGGTTGCCTCTAGTCATCATCCTAAGTCTTTAGTACCATGTTGGTATTGATTAGAATTCTAATTTTATGTCATTTTGGTACTTCTTGCAACTTGGGCAAATTAAATTAATTATCCACTTAAGTTGTCTAATGTTGAAATATTAAAAAAAGACAACTTAATTTAATAATTCAATTAAAAGGTGTCTAGAGCGTGCTTCAAGTTGGACACCTAGGGAAAGTGGTCTTTTTTCACATGATAAATTATTATTATCTTTCAAAAGAGTCATTTTGGAGAATAATGGAATTATTAATTTAAATTGTGGTTTTTTGCCTCTGAAAAAGTTATAAAAGGAGGATGAGAGCTCATTTGCAAGGTTAGCCATGAAATGTTATTTGCTTTTGCTGTTGGAGAGAACTTGAGTTCTTTCATAATTTCGTGAGGACGAAAACTCTCTTGGAATTGTTGGTTTTGGGGATGAAAACCCCCCTAGTTGGTTTGGGTGGTTTCAGACAAATGCCACAACTGTGCCTGCAAATAAAGTATTTTTCTTGTTCTTCCCAAGATGAAGATTTTTGCTGTATTTTGAGTTGCAAATTTTGGAGTTGATTTGCCTAATATATCAGAAGTTTTTGAAGTGCTTTTAAGGTTTTGAAGGTTTCTTTGTTGGCCATACCATTCACCTGTAGCAGGCCATGCCACTTATTTGTGCTTAGAATTTTCAATATCTTCACGTGAAATCTGTTTTGGCAAGTGTGATGGTGTTTCCAATGCAGGCTGTACACTTTTGCAAGAGTCTATTGCTGTTTAAGTCTGATTTTTCTCCATAGCTGGGTCGTACCATATGCAGATGAGTGGCTGTGAATGGGGTGTGGAAAGTAGTGAGCAAATCGCTGCCCTTTGTTGCTTTTTCCTGGTTTCTTTGATGGCGCCTTAACCTCCTAATCTCCTTCCTACCACCTGGGCATTGGAATTTTTGAATTTGATGAAGTGGTGAGCTGTTTGGTGATGCCAAGCAAGCTGTACAGTGCTGGTCTGAGATATATTAGACATTTTTGGTAGTGGTTATTGCTGCTGGGTGTGATTATTCATCATAGTTTTGTTGTTGGGAATGCTGATTCTAGTGGGACTGCTGTTTGGGAGGAGTAAATCGGCATTTTGGAGTGTTGCTGAGTGATTTCAATCATATCAGATTGATGAGCACACAGTTATACTGAGAGGTGGGGGGGGTGAATCAGTATAACAACTTTTCCCAATTTAAAACTTTATCAATCACAATAACACCATTCACTCAACATCAATAATTATGCACATGTGAAGAACACAATAACACCAATATTTACGTGGAAACCCTTGCGGGAGAAAACCACGGTACAAATAATGTACTTTATATATATGTGAATTACAATGATTGTAGGCACCAACCTCTAACTTGTTTTGTAGGCACCAACCTACAGGAAGCACCAACTCTCTAAATTTGTAGGCACCAACCTACTGGAGGCACCAACCCCCACTTGCCAAGCACCAACTTAGCAAAAGATAATAACTTCAAGAACAATGTTCCACCTTCAATGTTACTTCTTAAACAGATGATGGACAATTCTGCTCAAATATCTCCTTCAAATCTGTTTATAATTCTGATTTGTATCTGCTCAAAAACTCCTTTTATTCATTCATAAAGATCTTCTTGATGATGATGTTTCCCATAAAACAGATTTCTATCTCCTTATAAATCTGCAAATAATCTTCTCATAATCTTCTTATAAGACTGCAAATAAATCTCTATAAACTCACTCACAATTTCCTCATAATTTGCTTATGAACTCTTCATGGATCTGTTCATAAAGATTTTACAAATCTGCTCATAGATTAGCTTAATTGTTCTCTCCAATATGCTTTACTTCTGTACATCTCTTTCTCAAAAATCTGCTCTTCAAGGTCTTCTGGCTGTTGTATGCATCATAAATCTTTTAATTCACACCCACACCTTCATATACATATCTGAATATGTTTTCTGGATATTAACTTTGTTCTCTACATACTCTCATTCAGTCACTTCAGTCACACTTTTCAAATGCAAATTGAATCTTAATTTTATATTGATCTCATCAAGTGTTGCAACCTTTGTAAGCAATGTGTCTCTTGAAATGATCGCACCTTTTACTAGTATTGTTCCATTTTAATGAACATAAGTGCTGCCTTCTCTTTGCATATAAGACAAAATTATTTTTTGTCTTATTCAACTTTTGTTTGCTTTATAAAGGTAATCACACCTTTTCAAAACAAAACTGAAATTTGTTTCTAAACAAAACTTAATCGCTGCCTTTTAAGACTTATGAAACGTAGCCTTTAAATCTTGTCTTATGTGCTTTGTCTTTTTCCTCTTTTGTCTTATTCACTATGAGTGGCTTTAATCACTGTTTTTTTTATTTATATAGATATTTACTTGTTTGATATTTCTTTTCCAACTTTGTAGTCAATACTGTTTCATCTGGAAAATTAACTCAGGTTCAAATGCAGTTATTTTATCAGCAAGACCAACCACAGTGAAATATACACCTGCTAGTCCCTCTGTAAACCAGAACTAAGTCCTTTCTTGTCTTTTTGATTGCTGTTGTTTTATTTTTAAATGCTTCTCTCTAAAAACAATATTAATAGTTGCTCATTCAAATATACTCCATATCAATAAAGCCTTCTCTTATATTTGTTTATGCTATTCAAAGGACTCCTCAGATCTGTTCATGCTCTTCAAAGGACTGCACATATTCTCTATATAAAGTCTGTTCTAAAAACATATTAATATCATTAAAGGCTTTTATTGAATGTTCTTTGTATACATTACATTTACTCCACAAATGGATCTTCTTGAGTGATCTATTGTATTCTCTTCGTATGCACTCTTAACTTGACATCAATGACAATTTCGTCTTCTCAATTTTGACATCTATGACAATATTTCTAACACAGACTTGATCTGTGATGAGCCCTGCTGGCTCTCAGCTCAAAACCCTTGTTTCTTAAGTCTTAATATGTTTTTTTTAAGTTTTTAGAGAATTCTTAGTAGACAGAAGAGAAGGAGCGCAGCATATTTTTGCTTGTAAAATGGGAAGTGGCAAAAACTCACAAGTGGAATTGAGAAGCTATTCTTCTACAAACAATTAGAATATACCGCGAGGACATACTAGAGAATCTCGAGATATTTTACGTAGTAATGAGATCATTTGAAATGGTGAAATCAACGTACCATCTTGCTGTCCGAAATGGATTCTCACCTTTCCTGCTTCCAGTCACAATATACGAAAGGACAAAACTGCAATGATAAACTAAAACCCTACAAAAGAAGGCGTTTCTAGTACTGCACGCCTTTCGAGCTAAAACTAGTACATCGACCATGAAAGAAATAGAATCACTTGAAAATCTACATAGGCTGTGGAAAAAGGCGCCACGGTGAAACCCTCAAGGTTATTGCGAACAAACAATGCCAAATGTAACCTACTGTCTACAAGCCTTAAGAACCTGCAGCACAGAAACCTCAGGCATGCAGTTGGCTGATCTTTCACAGCCTCAAAAGTACTCAACATTGAAGAGTTTTCCGTTCTCCAATGGACAAAATGATCAAACCCTGGTCACAGGAGAATGCTCAGAAGAAAATGCACAAGGCAAATCGAAATAGTCAAAGTTATGAGTTTCAATTGCCAGGAAATGCCTTTATACCAATTGGCACGCATTTCAAGAAAAGTACGGCCTTTGCAATCATTAAAATATTTTAATATTTTAATATAACCCTTTTCAATAGTTGCCATAAAATCTTTGAGTGCACTTTTCAATATTTTAAGTTATTAAAATATTAAAGTCCCCCTTTTGACATTTATTAAGTGATATAAAATATTATTAAAGTCAAGGTGACTTTAATAAAAGGCGTATAAGTTAAATAATTAACTTAATCACTTAAAATTCTGTAATACGCTCAAAACTCAGGATAATCTCGTGCCGTCAGAAGCTGTGAACTCTTGGAATGTAAGCATATTTGGCAGTCAAGCAGCATCACCCAGAAAACCCCAGGCAGTCAAAACTCAAAAGCATCAACCCCTCTATCAAGCCCCGAAACAGCCCCTGAGGAGTTGATAAAAGAAACACAACCATATGCAGAACAAGATCATGCAAGCGAGGACGCCGCGAGTCAGGACCTGACTACGGCCAAGGATGGTGCTGTTTGCGAGAAGCACATCATCTATATTCTCATCCATCTGAGGTATTCTATTTGTTAGGTTTTTATATCCTTGATTATCCTTGTTATTCAACTAATTATTAAGTGTTGCAGTAGTTGAATGAGTTGTACTGCTTTGAAAATATCATTGTAAAACACTAGATGGTAGTACCGCCAGTGGGTTGATCTTTGTCCATTGATGTATATACTCGCCCCACTGAACAAGTGGAGAATATTGGATTTACTTACCCCACTGAACATGTGAAAGTTTTGTATTTGCTTAGCCACTGAAAAGTGGAAGTGCCATGTTTTTTCTCACCCCATTGAATAAGTGGAAGAATTCTAATTGCATACTTGTTGAATAAGCGTGAAGCATTCTTACTTTTAGTATTGCATAAGCACTCCATTGAAGAAGTGAGATTGGTCGGCTTGCCGCCTAATACATTTCCATTTTAGCTGTAGCATTCTAGTTAATTGTATAGTCTTGATTCTTGAACACCGTATGCTCTCACCATGCCCATTTTGGGAACTGGGTATCAGAAAGTGGAAAGGACATTGCATTTTATGATTATCGCATTTCCAGTTGGTGAATTTTTTAAAAAAATTGGGTGTACATTACACATAATGGGTTGGACTGATGCTATCCAAAACTTACCCAATGAAATTTGTCATGTTCCATTTAATTTATTTCTCAAGGCACTGTGATGTCATAGTTGCTTTGTTGGACCAAGTTCACATGATTGGTGGTTTTGTGATGGAAAAGAGGTGTGGATGATCTTCATTCAAGGACTTGAGATTCATTACAACTTCTCGGTGAAAAGCTCTCACAGTCGCAATGGAAAACTCTCACAATCGCAGTGAAAATCTAAAATAAAATCATAAAATCCATGAATCTGCTTGCCCTGTTCTAGAGCACCCAAACTTGCACAACCACACAAAACACTTCTATATGCATACCCAAGAGGCAGAGAAACACTGAATGAGATGGTTAACAATTGTACCACTCAAACTCTAGACTAGGTAGTCTTTGTCTCATCAAATATCTTCATTACTGTCATAAAATCTGAGTAGAGTGCATTAACACAATATATATGAACATATCTTGATGCCTTTAACATCCAAAAACTGATCACTTCTTGCTCCTTGTGCAGGCTGCAGTCAATTGCCTGGATGCTTTTCTGGGTTTAAAATCTATAGCTTTTGCTTCACTAATTTTAATGTCTTCTTTTTTCTTATATATTTCAGTCAAATATCTGTCAGACTTCTCTTTTGGAAATTCTCACTGCATGGTCATCGCATATTCAATTATATGTGGCTGAGAACAAAGAGGAGATAATCCTGCATTTCATCATATCCTCCTTCTAACATATTTGCTTCATTTGAGACTTGAAAAGATGATGACATGAATGATGAAGGGAGTCTCTTCACATTGCTTTCATTTGATAACATTATGCAACCTTCTAATTTCTTTAGAGTAACCCCTGTACCTTGTTTGGTTTGGAAAACAAGCAGCATTTAACCCATTCTCAGAATGGACACAATAGTTTATACTTTATGGTATGACTTTTGTAGCACAATATTCTGCAAACACATTCCATATAATATCCTAGAGCATAAAATTATTAAAATATAATCACAACTGGAACTGCAACCATCGCATCCAAGAGACCACATTTAAAATCATTGAGATGTTTCGTTAAACAGTTCGTATGCCAAATCTGCAGGTGTGTATTTTACAAGGCATTTTGTCAAAAATATCACAGTTTGTGTCTCATTTCACACTCTGCATATGCTTTAGAGAGTTCAGTTGCCATATTTATGTACCCAAACCAGTGAAGGTCATGCAAACACTGGCAAAGGTCATGGCACTTGGCTTTACACACACCAATGCATTTTCTTGAAAGTTTTGAAAGCCATTTCAAAGATCCACTTTGTGCAAATGCAATCAAAGCGTTTCATGAAGACACATTATCATGAGGCACATTTATTTTAAACAATTTACATACCTTTTTATACTTCACCCTGTATGCACCTCCATTGTGGTATTTACAGCTATAGCAATTGAATAAAATTGTTTCCATTGCCATATGAGTATGCTGTTTTGGGATTCAGTTCTTGCAACTGCCAATTGGATTTGCTTGAAAATTGTTGGAACCTTTTCAACAAATCCATTGTGAACACTTTAATTAAACATTCCATAGTTCCTTTTTGGCACAGGCAGAGAGGAAGTTTTTACAGGGTGGAAAACATTTAAAATAAGTTAGGTGCTTTGTCTAGGCTCCCACATGGTGACTACAATATTGCAATCTGATAAAAATTCTCTATCCTCTACATTTAAATGGCATTTAAACCTGCATTTTAAAGCTCCCATGAGATGACATTCCTCTGAAGTGTTTGTCAAACATCTCAAATGCCTGGCTATGTTTTCCACATTTTGCATATGTCTCTGCTTGGGTGGCTGCAACAGCAGTATCTGAAAATCTTCTTTCCATCATGCTTTGATGGCTGTTCATCTCCTGTCCCAAACAGTCCATTTTGGTGCAGACATAGAAGGATGCTAGCAAATGGTTTTGCTGGAAGGTTTATAAAACTCTTTCAACAATTCCATTTCATCCATATCCTGCAATCATGGTGTACCAAGATACAACATTCATGATTGTATGCCTTGTTCTTGTGCAGAGAAGTTAACACCAAATGCAATTTGCAGAGTTGCTCCGATTTCTTGATAAAATAAACTTTTTTCTCTTCTTTATAGCATGCGGGGATGCAAAGTCAA
>VDFB02263915.1:0-26547 GCA_007258455.2 Sequoia sempervirens
GAACAAAAAATATACTACCTTGCAACTTTTTAGTGAATGCATTTGACGCTTTTTGTTACATTTGAAATTATGTCGCCACTAAAAATGGAATGGATTTTATAAAAAAATAGAGAGATTATTGTGAAGAAACCTACATGAACCTGTACCTTCAAATGAAACATTTTTAGGTACCAAAATTTCCAAGAATAACCTGTTAAACTTTTTCACTTTTTGGCACTTAGAGATCTTAAGAGAAAGCATCAATGCAATGTAGTTTGAAATGATTGGGAAAATTGGGGTGTGAAAATGGATTGGATACTTCAAAAATTGAGAGAGGTTGTTGTGGAGGGACACTACATGACCCTATACATTCAAAGAAAAAAAATTTAGGTGCCACATTTTTTGAGAAACAACCCATAAAATTTTTCCACTTTTTTGCACTTAGGGCTCTTAAGAGAAAGCGTCAACAAAATATAGTTTGCAACGTTTGGGTAATTTGGAGCATAAAATAAGACCTTTCATAGTATAAAATTCCAATTCAAACATTATGGCAGTATTGGTTTGGCCCCAAGACACACAAAATGCAAAGTATAGCTCTTGACAAGTTTTTACTAAACATAATTGACACTTTTTACAACATTTAAAAAATTGTCACCATGGTCAAGTGGATTAAAGCTTTCAAAACTTGAGAGATGTTATTTGAAAGGAATAAAATTATCATTGACTATGTTTAGGACATAGAACAACAATCTTCTACACTCTCATTCAAGGAAAACCTAGATTTCTCAATTCAAGGATGAAGTAGGGTAAAGAGATCTTGCAATAGAGTGTCTTAGGGTATGATTAAGAACTAAACAGGGGTTCACCACCAAGCTAGGGATTGGAAAGACTAATGACATGCAATATTTAATGACAAGAACTAATGATAGGAAAATATTTACTAAATAACCTAGAAATGAATGCAAAATAAAATAGAAAATTGGAAGAGCAAAGAGGGGCACCTGGAAACCTGTAGCAGCTTGAATGAAGTCTTGAGAAGCTAAAAAATAATGAAATTAATGCAGACTAGGACTCATATGCCAGACTAGGTGATTTAGTCCTAGGTTAGGGTTTTTGGGAAATAACATGGCAAGGACAAGTCTAAATCTCTAGAAATATGAAAATTTAAATGTATTGGAACTCATGCACTAGAAGTGGTGTATCAGTCCAGTTTGGCTTTTTCAAAGAATTAGGAACTGAATCTACTCTTCAATTTTTACCTTGTCTTTTCAACCTAGTTTTTGGATTTGAACTGGAAGATTCTACTCTGTAGGTGTCCTTGAATGGTCTTGTAAACAATGTGATAACTTGAATGACTTCACACACTTGAAAAATTCTTTCCACTCTTGCTCCTTAGGGGATCATGGTGCAAGGGCACCCTTGGTTTCAGGTGCAACTTGAGTCATAGGTTGAAGTTTTGTTTTTTTTCATAAAATGTTGATTTTATGTAATAATGTCTTTTTAGGCCATTTCATGTCATTTGGAGTCATTGTTGAGTATTTAGATGCAAGGTAGTGCAAAAATGTAAATGTTGTCAAAGTTGCACAAAAGTTGTCAAGCAACTTTTTCAACTTTTTTCAAATTTTTAGAGGAAATTGGAATAGGGTTGTACACACTCAATAAGGACTTGTACTCTAGAAGAAGGGGGAAATGAAGATTTTGGAATGAGAAGCTCTCTTTACATGTTGAGTTCTTTTTTTTCCTGCATTTCATTAACTTCTATCACATTGTATAGGGTCTTGTTGCATTATACAGATGGAAGGTTGATTTTATGTTGTAGAGGGAACTCTTACCTTTTATTTTCTTTTGGTTTGGTTGAAATCCATCTAGTTTTGAGAAAGATTTCCATGTTTTAGTGAAAAATGGGTTAAACCCTACCTAGGGTTCCAACAAGCACTAAAAATGAATTTACTTGCATTTCCCCCATGGACAAATCAAAATATCTTGTATATAACTTTTCTTTGATGTATTATAACTTGTTACAAGAGTGGAGACATAGATCTTTCACATGTGAGGAGAAATCTATTGAAAGATGTTGCATTTTGGCTTGTTTCACAGTCAAAATTCCTCTTGATGATTGCTCTGCCAAAGTCTTGGCACTGTAGTTTTGTTTAGCACTTGGGGAAGGTTAAGACAAGTAGAAGTTTGATGTATACATCTATGAAGCCTTTTGATTTTCTATTTCCATAATGGATTGAAGTCTGCACCTTTTTTGCATATGAGACAGTTGACTGTCCCATTGAATGTTGCCACCTTAAAGTTTGGTCCATGCATTTTGAGGTTTCCAAAGACTTTTGAAAGGTTTTTAGGATCATTTTTTTCACCATTACATGCTCTCCACATTGGTGACATGTTATTACACATCATTGATAGGTCGATCACTCTTGAAATAACAAAAGTTCTACCATTGTTGAAGAAGTTTTCCCCTATCATAGTTACTCATTGAACCCTAAGAAGATGAACCCATTGTTGTGAAATATGGTATCAATAATATAACCTCTACCCTTTTCTACATTAAATCTTCAACCTAAATTTTCAAATCACGTACTAAAGAGAGGGGTAAATGTTGTTTTGTTAGTGGAAAAGGGTTTTCCTTGGTCAAACCCCATTTTGGTAATCAAATCTTGTAATGAAATCAAATAAGATAAAGGAATAATGAATGAACAAATACAATGTTACAACTCACCAAACCCTAGCAAAAAAGTATTGCAAACATGTATGAAGTGGCTCCAATGTATGTAGATATTGACTCTTGCTTGAATGTGATAGATCTTGAATTGAATGCTAGCTTGAATCATGAAGCCCTATGTCACAATTGTTAGCTCAAAAACAAGCATGATGCATGATGACTTTGACATGATGCTTGATACTTAAATAATGCTCCAAAATAATAGGTAGGGGTCATTATTGCCACAATTCCCTAATCATTTATCTCTTAATTTGTCAACCCAGGGGTGTCTAAAGCTATCTGAGGCAAGAATTGGATTAGTTATGTTGGTTTTGGGGGTTTTTTGTAGTAGTTTTTCTCTATCAGAAGTAGTTTAGAGTGGTTCCTTCTTTATCAAAAGAAGCTCTATGATACTCTATGTTATTTCTTTAATCTATTCCTAACTTAACTTATTCTAAAATTTTTAAAAGAATTACTTTAAAGCAGAATATGTACAAGGATAGTTCATACTCCAAGATAAATGTAATGGTGAGGACTAGATGATTAACATAATCTAATTGCAAGAAAATGCAAATCTAACATCTACTCAATTAAGTTAATCTAATTGGAGGAAAACAAGAATCTAAATCTAACTTTAAAAACAATCTACACCAATCCTCATTAGTTCAATCTAACAACTAATAATTCCTCCTCTGTTCATATTCCATTAAGAACATAATCATCTATCAATGCTAAATTAACCATTTGATATGCAATCTAATCAGCTACAAACTGAAGAACTTTATCTATTTAATTAACACAATAATCGATCTAAGATTGCAATTAATTAACACAATAATTGATCTCAGATTGTAATGTTAAATTTGGGATTTATTCTAACATTCAACTTGCAAACCAATCTAATAACAAAAGATGAAATTTTAAATGAATGAAGATCAACTATAAACTAAACAGGATCACCTTCCTTCAGTAGAGCAGGCCCTGCTCTACCTTTGGAGGAATCCAACATAGAATTTGGATCAAATTCTTTTTTATTTCCATCAAATGTGCCCAAAGAGGGGTGAATTACAAATTGTTCAATTGGTAATTGAAAACTGAGAAAAACTTGAAAGTAAACACTAAGATCATCTAATGTCAAACTAATCCTAAGATCAGATACATATATCAATCTCTTATTTGAAAACATGGAAAAAGTGGCAAACTAAACAAGCTCTAATCTATTAAAGGTATCTTAGGGCATAGGGGAACAATTGTGAAGATCTTGCAACTATCTTCAACTAACACTAAGAGAACTCAGGAGCTGGAACATGTACTTAGTTGGAACTACTGCTTAGTTGATAAGTAACTTGGCCAATGATGTTGAGTTGTAAAAAGGTTAGCCACCAATCTTATTTTGAATGGAAACAATTATCATTTGATTTTGATAAGTAAATGCCTCTTCCAATTACGCATTCAACACATATAATCATGAAACAATCACACATTAAATTACACCATTTTAATCATGCATTTAACAAAAATAAGCATTCATATAAAAAAATTATATTCTAAGTTCTTATGCATAATTAAGTTCATATTTGAGGTAAATAAAAGATAATATCACAAGTTTCCAAGCCAAATATAAAGTATCAAGTGCTAATATTGCAAAATATATGAAGTACTCAAAAGGCTTCATCATTCTTCCCCTATTGTTCATAACCATGTCCTCATGGTTATAGATTGATGATATCAAGAAAGCTTTTGTTGACAGTTTCTAGCCATAAAGCACAATCAAAGACTCCTTTGTATTCAACTGCTGATCTATATTTGTTCACAAATCCATGATTTTGCTCCAAATTTTCATACCAAGTCTTCAAAAATTCATCTGGTATTATGTCTGGTGCATTGATTTTAGGTGTGGGCATGATGAAAATAGGCATCCTGAATCTCATGCCAATCCACATTTCTTTTTGTGCATGTATCAAATTGATTATGTGCCTTACTCTAGTTAAGATCCATCTAATGTTATTTGGGATGATTAGTTCCCTTCTATTCAATGGATCTGTAATTGAATTAAATCTCTAAATGCATGTCTGGAGAGTTGCTGGTGCTAATGTTCCTTAAAATTCTTGAAAACATGCTATACTATTGAATAAGTTAGTCCTATAAATAGGTGCAACATCATTGAGTCTAGCTACTGATTTGTACTCCTTAATATACTCAATTGCATTTGGTTTCTATCCCCTCATGGGTAGTCCACACCTCTTCTGGGAATCTGTGTACTATCCCATTCTTCTTTTCCATTCCACCTAATGCTATAGTACAAAAACAAAAGATCGGATTTGTAATTCTCCAACATAAATATTGAGAAGGGAGTCACTTACATCACTCATGAGAAAATCATGCTGTCCAGAAGAATTCACACATTTTATTTTGAAAATCAGGATGACTATTAAAATATGACTAAAGTAAAGCATTATTAGTCTAGAAGTCCAAAGGCCTTTTCAAAATTAGTTGATTCAATTTCCACTTTAAAAACATTTCTCTCAGGAATAAACCATACATTCTTGAAGGATTCCTAGTTGCTACAAGTGCAAATGCAATATCCACAACTTTAGTTAGTCAATTTATAGCTTCTTCTCTTTCTTTAGTAATTTCCTCTACTCTATCATGAAGCCATTTATTGAATTTTTTATATTTCATAGCAGCAAGTGAGAGATATCTCGGTCTTGTGGCCTCTTCTCTAGGTTTATCTTCTGGTGGAGGTAAACAAAGTAACCTAGAATATGTAAACACAGTTTGTTCTGGTTCCACTGTTTTAGGAGCTATCTGGTGCCTTCTTTCCATTTCCTCTCTTAACCCCTGAATCTCACTGTCTTTTTCTTTGCATTGCTCAGTCATTCTAGCTAATTCTCCTTCTACATTTTCTAGTTGTTTGAGCAATTGACTTGTGTCTTGTTGGACTTGGGACTTATTTTTTTCCATTTCGGTTCCATATTTTGATATCTCCTCTTCCTTTTTTCTTAGTTTCATTTCCAATACCATGTTTTCATTTTGTACTCTTCTATTTCCTTTTCTAATTTGGATAAACTAAGTGCAAATTCAACTTGTCTCTCTTCTTCTTGCCTTTGGTTTAAATTTTTATCAGTTTCCTCTTGTTGTTCTAATGGGTGCTTCCCCTCCCTATGGACAAATACTTCTTCCATTTATTCATTAAACTAAGTTGAAGAAGTAAAAACATTAGGAATCTGCACTTCAATTTCTTCTTCCTCTAAAGGAGATTTTGGAGCAGCAGAAGGGCTTCCTCCATGAATACCAGGGCTTGGAAAAAATGATTCTCTAATAGGGGAACTAGAAAATAACCCTGGGGAATCATTCTTTGGAGATTGAGAATCATCTTTTTCTTTTTTAGCCTCCTCTACTTCAGATTCTTCAATTTGAACTATGGGAGGAGATTTAGGAGCTTTTCTTTTTTTTCCCTTTTTTAATTTCTTTCTTTCCTCAGGTTTTTCTAATTTTTTCGTCTGCTTTCTCTTTTTCAATTTTCTTTCTTTCCTAGTTTCCCTTTCCCTTTTAGGGATTTCCCTTTTAGTTTCAATCTCCTCTGAGGTTCTAATTTCTTTGGCTTTCCTTTTCTTGGAAGGCCTCAATTCCTCAAGGTCTTGGTGTTCAAGCCTTTCAACAAATTTTTCCCTAGTTTCTTTTGAACTTTTCTCCTTCTAAATTTTTCAGAGTTCTACTCACAAGGGTTTTATGTTCTCCTCAACCCTTGCCCTCAATATTCAACAAAAATTGTACCCATTTTTCTTCCCCATTAGTTTTTTTGCAATAAATGATGTTTAACAATCAAATGCATTAAACCATGATGTGTTATTCTACTTTCTTTCTCCTTGCACCTCATCGCCATATCACTTACTTGTGAGAATAAGAACGCGGGTAAATTTACCCTTACCTAAAGTTTTTCTTGACCATGGTAAACATGAATCAACAACCATAAAGCCAGCCCCAACACTAAAGCATATTGACCCTCACAAGTGAAATACTTCATCAAGCAGTGCACTATTTAAGACTAGGGCTCTCAAAGACTCCCTCTTTCAATACCCTTGTTTTTTCCTTTATGTACTTGAAAAGAGGGAAGAGGCTATGGGTTAACATGAAACATTTTCAAAATATTTTTTAAATCATACTAAGCTCGCTTAACCATCTTGCCTTCATCTGGGATTCCAAACAATGCGCTAATTACAATTGTGGATATTAGAATTGTCTCTGCTCTGACAACAATGAAACTAAGGTGGAAATTCCTTACAAATTCCTGAATGATATCCTATTCATACCCTTCACATTTCAGTATGAGGTCCATCCATCCCGCTTGTTGTAACCATCTCCTTGTTTCATTATTCAAAATTTCTTCTTTTGGCTCAGCCATTTTCTTGTATCCCATTTTCACCACACAAGACTTTGAGAAATTCAAGAACAATTTCTAGTTAAGAGAAAATGTAGAAAATGATCTTGCAGGAATGACAATGGGTCTTTTTCTCTTTGCTTGCTAAATTCAAAAACTTGTAGCTATTTTCTTGGTATTAAATTTCTTTTACTCGACATTAAATTCAACTTAAACCAGAGTGTATTTCATATGCATGAGATATCTTGCCAACTATATTTTTTTAAATTTTATTGGTGAAAGGTGGTGAAACTACATTTACTACTTCTAAATCCATCACCTCATAATCATTACTTGAAAATTGACGTCACCTCACAACATACGCTCAATAAATTACACTTGGCTTTTAACTGCTTGATATGACCTTTTAAACAACTCTATGATAGATAATTGAATGCATTTATAATTTCAAAAAATAAATGCATCATATAAATACTTACCCCATTAGTATGAAATGATATTGATTTGATCGGGGATTCATCTGACAACGAAGTTTATTAAAACAATCTGCACTTCTTCCAAAAAGGATCAACATCTATTAGAAATATTCATATTTGAATGATGTACTCAATCATGGTTAATAATTAGCATGCTGAGTTGAACCCTTGTGGGAGCCCAATTTCTCCACATATTATAATATTAAACCATTAAAATATGAAATATTAAATAAATCTGTACCTACACAATCAAAAACTAGTTAGCAAAATAATGATGATGAGAGATTCCAATGATGCATGAATCCATTTTATCACTCCTGAATACCATGGATTGCTCCAATCATTAATTGATCATCTAATAACTCAAAGTAATCAAGAGTCTTTCTATCAAACTGTTTTTCACATTGAAAACAACCGGTTAGGAATAATCAAGAGCTATTAGGAGTTGAATAAAGAAATTGATGTCTAAGTCAATTAGGAGCTATCAGGAGCTCTCAAGAGCTCTCTAGTTCGGTAAGGAGAAATCAAAATCTTACTTGCAAGAGACAAGAAGGTTATAAATTTTTTTTTGGATCATTTTTCATAAGGTAAATTGCCATTTATGGTTTTCAATTTACGTTCTTTATTCATCCTTTCTTAAAAAGGATTATAAAGAAGTACATTTTTCCATGGAAGAGATATCCTCCATGAGAAAATGTTCAATTCTATGCTACATAAGATAAAAATTCTTCTTTTGACGTTGGTTTGTGATATATCTTTAGATGATGACCATTAACCAACATAATTCTTCTTTCTCCATCTATTGGTACCAATTGAAAAACTCCATTTTTAAAAACTTGATCAATCTCATAAGGTCCTAACCATCTTGTATGGAATTTCCTTTTAACCTCTTGGAATCTAGAATCTAATAGTTATGCCCAATCTCCTTTCTTGAGTTATTTGGTCACAATATGCTTATCATGCCATTCTTTTCTCTTCTTTTGTATCATTTCTATATGTTGAAGAGCTCCCATTCTCATTTCATCTAATAGGTTCAGCTTTAGAATCCTATTTTTCTCTGCCTCGGCTAAATTAATACCAACTTCCAATGTTGTCTTTAATGTCTACAACTCAAACTCAATAGGCATAACTTTTCCCATATACTTAGAACTCATATGGAGAGAATCCAATGGTTGTTTTCCAGGTTGTATTATAAGCCCAGACTGCTTCATCTAACCTTTTTTCCCAATCTGTTTTTCTTAATGAAACAATTTTTGTCAAGATGTTTTTCAATTCTCGATTAGAAACTTCTGATTGCCCATTTTCCTATGGATGGCATGGTGTGGATTTCCTATCTGTAATCTGATA
Source organism: Sequoia sempervirens (assembly GCA_007258455.2). Lineage (NCBI taxonomy): Eukaryota > Viridiplantae > Streptophyta > Pinopsida > Cupressales > Cupressaceae > Sequoia > Sequoia sempervirens. Next base: position 8,891 of record VDFB02263915.1, read on the forward strand.
TCTTTGCATAAAATCTTCCATCATAATAGACATAAACTGAGGTCATCGCTATGATATTATCTCCCTTGGTTCTTTGAATCTTTAAAGAATATGTTTGTACATAAAATCAGCTACTTTATCTTCTCTTGCTGCTGGAAAAGCTCACTTTTTCCCACTTTGTGACATAATCTCTACAAACTAGAATATAGTGTTTTCCTTTGGAAGGTGGATCAACAGGTCCTATGAAATCGATTCCCCATTTCTCAAATGGTTCCAGAGCTATCTGAGGTTGTAATGGCATCTCCATTGTTGGTTTAGGTCTTCCCATGTGCTGAAATTCATTGCAATGCTTAACAAAGAATGAAAAATCCTTTGTCATAGATGGCCAAAAATAACTAGTTCCTAAGATTTTATGAACAATTCTGACTATTGAATAATGTCCTTCTAGCTCATGATGGAAAGCATGTATAACATCATAAACTTCTATTTTAGCAACACACCTATTCATAAGAACATGATTGGGACACATCTTAAATAAAATTCTATTTATCCATTGGAATCTAGAACTTTCATGAATCAATATTCTTTTTTGCTTAGAATTAAAATGACTTGGACACTTCCTTGTTACAAGATAATTTGCACTTGATCAACAAAAAATGGAGGATGAATTGATATTACAAACAAGTGTTCATCAGGAAAGGTGTCATCTACTGGATCTTGATCACCCTGCAAAACAATTCTTGAAAGGAAATCATCAGCAACATTATCTTTAATAGGCTTATCTATAATTGTCACATCAAATTATTGCAACAATAATAGTCATCTTATAATTCGTCCACTCACTACAACTGTATTCATTAGATATTTAATAGCAACATGATCTGTGTGAATGAATACCTTGTAACCAGTAATATAGTGCCTAAATTTATTGATTGCATATATTACTGCTAAGAATGCTTTTTTAGCTATTGTGTAATTTCTTTTAGTAGGATTCAAATTTTTACTAATATAGTAGATAGCATGCATTGCTTCATTCTCATCTTTTTATCCCAAGACTGCACCAATAGCAAAGTTGGACGCATCAGCATGTATATGAAATGGAACTCCCCAAATAGGTCCTTTGGATAATGTTTAATTATTTCAAATGATTTTGACACCACTTGTCCATAAAATTCCACATCCTTCTTGAGTAATGTAAACAAAGGTTCAACACTTTTTACTAAACCCTTCAATGAATATTTTGTAGTAACTAGCATGCCCAAGAAAACTGCAAACTTCAATTTGAATTTTAGGGATCATAATATTTTGAATGATTTCTACCTTCTCAAGGTCAACTTTTATCCCCTCTTTTAAAATGTGATGTCCTAGAACAATCCCTTCTGTCATCATGATGAAACTCTTTTCATGATTCAAAGACAACCTAAGATCCTTACATCTTTACAAAACCTTATTTAAACTCTCAAGTTCTTCCTCAAATGTTTGTGCATGAATTGTAAAGTCATCCATATATACTTCCACACATGAGGTAGTTAAATCTACAAAAATTCTCAAGAATCCTCTCTAAAAAGTGGCTAGTGCATTGCACAACCCAAATGGTAAAATTGTATAAGCATATGCTCCCCAAGGACATGTGAAGGTTGTTTTATCCTAGTCTTCAGGAGCCACTTGGATTTGATTGTAACAACTAAAGCCATCTAAGAAAGAGAAATAACTATTTCCAGCTAGGTTATCAAGTACTTGATCAATAAATGTCAAAGGAAAATGATCTTTTTAGTGGCTTTTTTTAATTCTCTGTAGTCCACATATACACGCCATTTTCCATTTTTCTTAGGAATGATAACTAGTGGGGAAACCCATTGACAATCAGATATTGGATAAATAAACCCTACTTTTAGGAGTTTTTCTATCTCTTGTTTTGTAATATCTCGAAGAGCAGGATTGATCCTTCTTTGACCTTGCCTTACTGGTTTAACATCTTTAGTATAAGGGTATGTGTAGGATCATGATGGGCCAAAAAGTGGCAATATGATGGGTATATGGCTGATGACCTTTTTTTACCCAAAATTGATGAAATGAAAAGGGTTTTTAAAGGACGTTCTCAGCTTTCCATAAATATAAATTATGCTTTACTTTGAATTTAATAAGTAATTATTATCCATATTCTATTCAAATTATGACTAAATTCTAGATTGATATGTTGATTGAAAAAAATATATAGCATTCAAATGGTATCACATTTTTTGAATCCAAAACATGCATCACATTCTATGGTTCACATACTATAGGATTAAAAAAAGAAAAATTGAAATTCATGAAGTTTTGACCAAGTTAAGCTAGTCAGACATACGAATTATATTTTTAAAATTCTGTACCTAAAAAATTCATAATTAATTATTTTACTTGGAAACAGTATCACATCAGGACTCTCTAATTATATCTAAAATATTATAAAAAAATATTATCATTTTATTGTGGTTAGGTGTATTTCCATACTAACTACTTATTTTTTTCCCTAAATTTAAGTACTTACCTTCGGAAATTTCAAATTTCACCAAATAGATTTTTTTTATTTTTTTTTAAAACCTAGTAGTTTAAACTACATTCAATTTGCTATAGATTATATTCTTAGATATTTTTGAAATAATAGAGATAACTTATTCAAATTTTTATGTCAAGTTGCCTAACTCTGATTTTTCTGAATTTTTTGCCACTTAAGGACCTGTTTTTTCCATGATGATCCTGCACATGCCCATAAAATATGATGAGTACAAATATAAGGGTGAATTCCTCTCATTTCTTTCTATTCCAAAGAAAATTCTTCAAAATTATTTTCCAAGATCTGCTTCAATTCCTTTTCTTGTGAAGATAAGGATGAATTAATGAACATAGGCCTATCCCCTACTATCGTTATTTCTTTGGTCTTATTTTTAGAATCAAGTGGATCTCCAGAAAGTGTGTTTAAGGGAAATGTATGTGAATTTTGTTGATGTAACATTCCTTGACAATTCTTCTTTCTTTCTTGACCGACCTCGTGTATGTGCAGGATCATTATGGGAAAAATAGGCCCTTAAGTGGTGATAAAATTTAGAAAAACTTGACATAAAAATTTGAATAAGTTATATAATATTATTTCAAAAATATGTAAGAATAGAATTTGTAGCAAATTGAATGTAGTTTCTAAACTACTAGATTTATTTTAAAAAAAAAAAATCTATTTGGTGAAAATTTAAATTTCAATCTGCATTAGCATAGAATTTCAGAAAAAAATAAGAAGTAGGTATCTATCTAGCCACCCTAACCACAATAAAATGATATTTTTTTATAATGTTTTAGATATAAATGAAGAGGGACTCATGTCCCAATGTGATGCATATTTTTTTGTATTTTTTTTCCAAGTAAATAATTAATTATGATTTTTTTTTTTATACAACTTTTAAAATATAAAAACTTGTATGTCGACCACTGCCAACTTGGTCAAAACTTCATAGAAATTCATTTTTTAATCACATATGAGTATGTGAAACATAGAATGTAGCATGTTTTGAATTCAAAAAATGGGATATCGTTTGAAAGCTATAGATGTTTTCCAATCTGGCTATCCATTCGGGACTTTAATTTAAATAGAAAATGAATAATAATTATTTATTAAATTCAAAGTAAAGCATAATTTATATTGGTGGAAAGCTGACAATCTCCTTTAAAAACTCTTTTTGTTTCATCAATTTTGGGTAAGAAAAAGTCGTCAGCCACATACCCATCATATCACCACTTTTTGGCCCATCATGATCATGCACATACCCCCTCTTTAGAATTAAGATCTTGTTCTTCATATTCATTGACCTGTTCTACCAAAGTAACCATAGCCAATTCTACAACACCATCTCCTTCTGAATCAATATCATCATCAACCCAAAGTTGAGTATTAGGTTGAAATGATGGTTGGGTTGGAGGAAAAAATGACAATTCCTTCTGCTTATGACCATTAGAAATGATCATACTTCCTAATCTACAATCTATCAATGCTGCTGCAGTAGCCAACCATGATCTGCCTAAGATAATTGGATAACCAAAATTCTTCTTTCTAGCTTTAAGAACTAAAAATTTGACTGGATAATCCCATGTATTAATCGTAACCATGATGTCTTCAATAACACCTTCAGGTTTAGTAGTAGATTGATCTACCAACTGTAAAATAGTTGTCATGAGCTGAAAACTTGTCATACCCAACATTTCAATAGTGTTTGATGTGATAACATTGATAGCTGCTCCTAAATCAACTAGTATGTTTTTTTATCTCAATTCCTTCAATATTCAAAGTTATCACAGGACTACCAAGATCATTATATTTTTGAGGTATTAATCTACCTTGCAAAACACCAGTGAGTTTAGTCCCTATTTGTATTGTAGTAGGTATTTTCTTCTTCCTACGTAGCATTTTCATACAAAAATATTTAACCAATTGATTTATTTTTGGTATTTCTTTAATGGCCTATAATAATGGTATCTCAATATTGATCCTTTTCAATTCACAGAGAAGTTGAGAATCTACCACATTCATATAATTTGGTTGGGAGTTATCAGAAGCTACTTGTTTTTTTTTCAAACACTCAAGATAAGGTGCCTATTTAACCTTTTGTACATCATCAGAGTTCTGGTTTTCCTTTGGACACTCTTTTTCTTCTTTCTCATCCTCCTGATCTTTAACATTTGGTATAGATGGGACATTACAGTTCCTTAATTGAATATCATTGGCATCTATCACATTTAAAGTAGGTGGGTTGGAATCAGTACGATTGCTCTTTGGATTTGAAATAGGTTGAGCTGGCAACTGAGGTTGGTTTACTTGTTCACTACCAGGATTAGGACCAGTGACTAATGGAGCTGATTGTGCCCAAGGATTCCTTGGTCCTTGATTTTTCCATGATTGGAATTGTGTTTGATTTTGTTGCCATTGTGGTTGGTTCAGTTGACACTGTGACTAATTCCATTAGGTATTCATCCATTTGGTTTGACCCCAAAATGTAGGTAGTGGTTGTGGTTGGTAGGGAGGAGTCCATTGATTTGGATTTTTCCAAGGATTTTGATTCCAATTAGCTCTAGGACCATATTTCCCTTGATTAACATTATACCCTGCATTCTGAGATCTCTGCCCAACATAATTAAGTTCTTCTACTATAGGTTGCTTCTTCAGATGATTCTTAATTCCAAGTAAGAGGCTACAAGAACTTGTTGCATGATGTTTCTCACAGATTTCACAAAGATCAATTTGATTTAATGGACATTCTCTCAAAAGATGTTTACCTCTACATTTGGAAAAATAAATGGATAAAGTCTCAGTAGTCTTCTTATCTCCTTGCATGTTGAGATGGAGTAAATCAGTTTTCAAACATATAATTTCTTCCATTACATGAGATACATCAGGAGTGAGAACTTTGTTTCTTCAGGAGTTTCTAGTCCCTACTCTAGTCCTAGAGTAGTTTCTACATATCTCAATAATTTCTTCTAAATAACTCTATTCCTAGAGTAATTTCTACATATCTCAATAATTTCTTCGAAAGAAAGCTTATTAATATCTCCTTTCCCCATAAGATTCAAAGATTCTCTAGATTCATCATAAATTCCTTTTAGAAAAATGGTCTTACTAATCTCATTATCCAAACCATTACCACACCTGTTATGGACAAACTGAAATCTATTAGCATAATCTTCCAGGCTTTCATCTTCCAATTGTCTCATTTGAAACAACTCCTCTTTCCTATCTCTTACTCGAGAGTGATCTTGATATTTATCCAACTTCAGTTTCCATTTCCTACCAAAAAAAAAAAAATCTTGAATGTAGTTTCTAAACTACTACTAGGTTTTGTTAAAAAAAACTGTTGGTGTTGAAAATTTGAAATTCAATGCGGTGTGCCAAATTTAAGGAAAAAATAAAAGTGAGTTTACGTACGTTACCTAACCACAATAAAGGCCAGTAATATTTTTTTTATAAGATTTTTAGATATAGAAGTAGAGGGACTCATGTCTCCATGTGGTATATTTTCTTGTAGAATTTTTCCAGAGTAAATAAGATCGCGTAATTTTTTTATTACAACTTTTAAAAAACAAACTTCTAAGTTTATGCGACCATACTTGGTCAAAACTTCGTAAAATTCATTTTTTAATCTATAGTATGCAAAGCATAGATGTGATGCATGTTTCAAATTCAAAAAATGTGATACCATTTGAAAGCTATAGATCATGTTTTTCAATCAGCCTATCAATCAAGACTTTAGTCATAATTCAAATAGAAAATGAATAATAATTATTTATTAAATTCAAAGTCAAGCATAATTTATATTGGTTTGAGAACGCAGAATCTCCTTTGAAAACCCTTTTTTTTGTTTCATCAATTTTGGGTAAAAAAAGGTCATCAACCACATACCCTACACATACCCATCATATCACCACTTTTTGGCCCATCATGATCCTGCACATACCTTGCTGCTTAGTTGATAGGTAACTTGGCCGATGATGTTGAGCTGTAAAAAGTTTAGCCTCCAATCTTATTTTGAATGGAAATGATTAGCATTTTATTTTGATCAGTAAATGCCTCTTCTAGTTACACATTCAACACATATAATCATGAAACAGTCACACATTAAATACCATTTTAATTATGTATTTAATAGAAATAAGAATTCATATAAAAAATATATATTCTAAGTTCTTATGCATAATTAAGTTCATATTTGAGGTACATAAAAGATAATATCACAAGTTTCCAAGCCAAATATAAAGTATCAAGTGCTAATATATCAAAATATATGAAATCCTTAGAAGGCTTCATCACAAAATACTTAATAATCAACTCTTGAAGGCTCTTGAATGCTCTTGTGAACTCAAATTTTCTATAAGGATTCTCTCATGAAAGTCTTGTTATGAAAATGAGTGAAATAACCTTGTATTTATACTTGTTTATACCAAATTACCCAAGATTACAACATTACAAGCTGAAATCAGATCCAAAAGGATAAAATCCTGCCAAGAATTTGAATTAAATATAATTTTAAGCCACACAGGACTCATACACTAGAAGTAGCATATGAGTCCCATTAGGCTAGGCTATGGGACACATTTTTCAAGAAAGGCTTAGAACGGTGTAAAATTAGGATTGGGGCCCCAAAACTTAGGTGGAACCCATACACCCAAGGTGGTGTATGAGTCCCAAATAACTCAATTGGGTCATACAATCCAAAAACACCTAAATTATGATTGCATGTTTGTTTATGTTAGGATTATCTGTGAAAAGATACATTAATTAAGGCTTGTGGATGCAAAATAAGGCCAAATAAGGCATAAAAAATCCTAATTAATCAATGAAAACCCTAGATTAGTGTGAAAGTGTGATAAAACACTTTATAACACCTTAAACAAGGTACAATTAGGTTCACTTAGTTTACAAGGGCCCAATACCTAATGTGAATGTGTTAAACACACTACAACAATAAATCAAGGCAACATTAAGCTCATTTTGACAAGGAAAACCCAAACAAGTGTGAAAATGTCACATAAAACATTTTTTGACACCACATTATTATGGAGGGACCTTATGTGACCCTATACCTTTAGTTAATTTTTTTTTAGTTTCTATGGTTTCTAAGAAACAATTTGTTAAAGTTTTGTACTTTTTGGCACTTAGGGATCTTAAGAGAAAGCATTGACACAATGTACTTTGCAATGTTCAAGAAAGTTGGGGTGCAAAATAGGACCTTTCCTAGCATAAAACCCCCTATCTAGACTTGGTACATTTTATTAGGCCACATGATGCACAAAGTGCAAAGTATGACTCTTAACAAGTTTTTCTTAAGTCAAGAAATTGAGGACAAGGTCTTAAAGTCTACATAAGAGTATTTAAGGAAAATCATGAGGAACCACCTAGTGAAGAATTTAGGTGAGTAGGTTGTGAAATTCAAAACTCTTAGGTACACCCTAATTAACTTATGAATGTCCTAATGAACCTATGACTTTCCTAGTGAATCTTCATTCATTTATCATCTAGTGAGATATCATGTATGAATTGACATAACTCTATGTAAATACCTTTCTAGTTTTGGAATCTCTTGTTGAAATGAACAAGACGACTGAGAGGAATGGGGTGAATCATTTGTAGCAAATTCATCCTTCAAAACCCTCAATAGTGATCAGATCCACAAGAATTCATTAAACCCTTATTTTGTTAGTATAATTAAACACAAAATGTATGCAAATAACAAAAATTGAAATCACTAAACCATACATAAGAGAACACCATATTTACATGGAAAACCCAATGAGGGAAAAACCATAGTAAGGGTTAGCTCATAATATAGGTAATAGAAAAATTGGTAGAAAAGGGCTCATTGCCAAAATAGGACAAACTATCCAAAAGGCTCAGAGCTAGGGCTCACTGCCACAAAAATAATACAAGAAGATAAAAGATGAATGTTACAAAAAGAACACTTTTCAACACAAGGAATCCACCATAATTGTTGGCACACTTTCATAGTCTCACATTAAATATTTCGGATGCCTTCAACTTACTGTGTTCAGTAACCCTAACACTAAAATTTGCACTGATCTACTCAAATTCACATCACACACATCACTCTCATCAATGTTGCATCTATCTTGCTTCTTACATATTTCATACATCGACTCACACCAACAACATACATATTTATATCAACCTCAACCTTAAAGACCTCCAATGTTTGAAACTAGTTGTTATACACACAAATTCAAAATAGGTTGGCACCTAAAAATTCCCACAGTGCATAGGAATGAAGGATACCTATAGAAACCCTTAATTAGGACCCAAATAGATCCCAACACATCTCAACATGCTTTCATAAGCTTGCATGTAGTGTTAAACACAAGGTCGACCAACACTTGTGTTAAACACCATAATCATTAAGTACACACTTCCTAAAATCAATCCAAAAATTTTGGACAACATAATTCACTTGAACATGATCCAAAATAATCCATGAACTAGTTAAGATTCATCAAAAACTTCATCCAACTTGTGCGCATCATACAAATACTTCAACTCAACACAACTAGTAACCCTTATTTGCATATTGACAAATGAAACTCACTTTTAACTGCACCAAATAAAGTACAAACTTGAATACAAAATGATACAAGCATTATAAACAACTTCCCAAATCTACACAACTTGAAGCCAAACAATGAAGAAACGTAAAGAAAATACATTTCTCCCAAGCCACATAAAACATCACTGAAAGATTGGCTCACACACTAGTGAAAATATCTCACACTGTACAATGATCCAAACACCCTAATTCTAAATTAACAACCTTTGAGAACCTTGAATAACTTGTAATATCCACACAGGCATAGCTTTAACACAAAAGAAATGAAGAGCACAATACTGAAGCACATTATGAACACTTGCACAACACAATTTACTTTTTTTATCAAATTTTATCAAAAGCACTTGGAAACCAAGTACCAAATACATCATCTCAACTCATTACTTCATTCCAACTCATCTTCAAACTCTACAAAAATAATATAGCTCCATGTACTCACAACACTTCCTCAAGGTCTCAACTATACATGCACAACCTGTTTTCCTCTTTTTCACAATTTTCTCAATATCTCAACATCTTCATCCCATAGTTGACATCAATGAAAACACCAGTCAGTAGACTTCCTATTGACATCAATGAAAACACCTTCGTACTTGCAATGATCTCCCCCTTTTTCATTGATGACAACACAAGTTTTGAAAAGCCACCAAAGACAACACAACTTTGAACACACTTAATTTTCTCCCCTTGAATGATTTGGCAATATACCAAACTTTCCCCCCCTTATACCTTGCACTTTTTCACATGATACTTTCTCCCCCTTTGACATTAATGGAAAAGGATAAAATATTTTGCATTATTCTTCACCTTTGACACTGAACCAAAATACCTACTTTGAATACTCCCCCTTAGGAGTACACCCAAATAAATTATCAACTCAACAACAATGACAACACATGAAACTACCTACTCTCCCTGAGAGGTAGCCATCAACATTAGTCCAAGAAATAGATAGATGCATAGCTCCATTGGATTGATGCATCTCCATAAGCATCTATTTCAAGAAAGGAGGGGCAATAACCCCCAACTTCTCCTATAGATAATCAAAGGTATCTTTAGGAAGAGCCTTAGTAAATATATCATCAATCTAATCCTTTGTAGAAACATACTCAAGCTTCACTTCATTCTCCATAACCTTTTCGCTCAAAAAGTGATGCCTAATAGATATATTCTTTGTCCTTGAATGAATCACTAGATTCTTTAAAATGTTAATTGCACTTGTATTGTCACAAAAAGATAGATATAGGCTCATCATATACAACTCTGATATCCTTCAATGTTTGTCTCATTCATAATACCTATGTACAACATGATGTTGCTACAATATACTCAACCTCTATAGTAGATAAAGAAACTAAATCATGTTTCCTACTCAACCATGACACCAATCTACATCCAAGAAAGAATGCACCTCCACTTTTACTTTTCCTATCATCAACACAACCAACCCCAGTTTGCATCTATATATAAGCATTTAATGTGAAATCAGTATCCTTAGAATACCACAACCCATAATCTAGAGTTCCTCTTAAGTATCTAAATATCCTATTCACTCCTACAACATGTGTTTCTTTAGGACCTTCTTGAAATATAACTACAAGACAAATTGCATGCATGATATCCAGTTTAGTAGCAATCAAATATAGTATTCCACCAATCATAGATCTATACTTGCTCTTATCAGCCTTAGGTGAATCATCATCTTTGCTCAATTTACAGCCAGTCACCATGAGAGTATATACTAGTTTGGAGTCATCCATTTCAAACTTCTTCAACATCTCTTTGACATACTTCGATTGTGAAATGAATATCCCATTATCTATTTGATTGATTTGTAGCCTAAGAAAGAAATTCATCTCCACAAACATTGAAATTTCAAAGACTTTCTACATTTCCTCTACGAAATTCTTACACATAACCTCATTTCTACCAAAGATAATATCATCTACATATATAATTACTATCAAGATTTTGTCTTACTCAATTTTAAAGTAAAGGTTGCTATTTGTGGTGCCCTTACTGAATCCTTGCTATATCAAGTACTTGTCCAACCTTGCATACCAAGCTCAAGAAGTTTGCTTCAATCCATATAGTTCCTTCTTCAACTCACATATCGTATCTGGTTTATCTAACAACTGAAATCCTTTCGGTTGTTCCATGTAAACCTCTTCTTCCAATTCTCCATTCAAAAAAGAAGACTTCTCATCCATTTGATAAAACTTAAAATCTTTATATGCTACAAATTCCAAAAGAATTCTGATAGCTTCCATCCTAGCCATAGGAGAAAAAGTCTCCTCAAATTTTGTACCTTCCACTTGTAAGTAACCCTTACACACAAGTATTGCTTTATTTCTTACTACTTCTCCATTATCTTTCAACTTGTTCCTGAATACCCATTTAGTTCAATTTTTTTTTTGGTTTCCAGTCTAGGAACTAATTCCCAAGTCTGATTTTTCATAATTTGCATAAGTTCTTCTTCCATTTCCTTCATCCAATGTTCATCTTTACATTCTTCACTCATTGATTTAGGTTCAACTTTAGAAAGTAAACACAAATTTACCTCAACTTCAACAACTTTCCTTCTTGTCAATATGTCTTTCCTCTTGTCTCCAATGATCTGATCTTCAAAATGATTCTTTTTCACATACTTAGGGGTTCTAGAGGTGTTCTCCACAACTTCTTCCTCTTCATTATACACTTCTTATCCATCAAATTTTTATTTTTCTGCTCTACAATCAAGTTCATCTGAAACATATCTATCTACTTCAATAGAATTTTGCAAGTTTTCATCAAATTTAACATTTGCACTTTCAATTATCTTTCTCGGCCTTTTGTTGTAACATTTGTAAGTCTTGCTTCTAATAGAATATCCAAGAAAGATTCCTTCATCAAACCTTGCATCAAACTTTCCTAAATTTTCTTCTTCTCTTTTTATGTAACATTTGCTTCCAAATACTCTTAAGTACTTCATAGTAGGAATCCTTCCATACCATAGCTCATAAGGAGTCTTTATGCTATTAGCTTTAGCTTGAAATTTGTTAAGTGTGTAAACAATAGTATGAATAACGTCTCTCTAGTATCACTACTTAGTATATTTTTCTTCCCTTCATCATAGTCATGTGACTGCTTGAATAGTTCTACTTTTCCTTTCAACAACTCCATTTTTTGAGGGTTCAAGGGGCGGAGACAAATGCTCTTTATTTCATGAAACTTCACAAAACATGTTAAACTCATTGGAGTGAGTTCCTCACCTCTATCAGGACCTTGACATTTTATTTTTCAAAACCCATTCCATTCTCAACCATGACTTTAAAATTCCTTGAATTTATCTAGCACATCATATTTCTCTCTAAGAGAAGTAAACCATGTCATTCTAGAATAATCATCAATCAAAAGCATAAAGTAAATGTCACCTTGTAGACTTCTCACCCTTGTAGGAACAGAAAGATCTATATGCACTAATTCTAGTAGTTTGGTAGAAGATTGTTCCTTTCCCTTAAAGCAACTCCTTGTTTTCTTTCCAAATTGACAACTCTCACAAACAACATTGATAGGCTTTGTGATTCTAGGTAAATCTCTCACTGCATGAATTGAACTAATTCTTGCAAAATTATCAAAATTCCCCTGAGTTTTTCACTACCCCCTAGTCTTTTAGTGAGGTCAATAGTGGATCTTCGGTTCCTTCTTCATCGCCCACTTAGTTGACACATGACACTCCCATCAAGTGCATTTTCAACATAGTGGATGATGTCTTGACTTTGTCAATGATTTATGCTAAATCAATGGCGTTTACCTCATAGGAGTTGAGCAAAGAAGGCCTCGAGGGGCCCTCTTCCTTGGCTCTTGTCACAAAAGAGTCGAAGGGTGCTCCCCTTACTATCCCACCCTTGTTAGCTTGTCTACCTTCCCCTTATAATGATTTATATTGGGAGAATGACAACCTCTTGGTTGATGAGGACTAGTAGGGCACCTCTTCTTTATCTATAGATTAGATTTGTGCATGTGTTATGTTTCCCCTGTGCTTGTTTTATGTGTTCTTGGAGGACCCTTGTCATTTTTGTAGGTGTTTAGATACAAGAGTGTTTTGTGTCATAAACTTCTATTTGTGACATAGTTCTTCTCTTTGTTGTGCCTGGGATTTCAACAATTGGGGACGATGCAAAGTGTTGGGGGTATTTAGGCTTCCCTTCCATCTTGACCCAATTTTTTATCTTTATTTTGTATTCACATACCTTTCTTCACATGATCTAATATAGTAGGGGATTGATGATAGTTCATATATATTATTATATTATATCTATCTTTCAATTATATCTATGAGCAATTTGACCCCAAAATATTAGATCCCCTTTTCTCTTTATTTCTTTGTCTTTGTTTATGTTTTCTTGTTATCTTTATCTCTTCTTTTCTTGCTTTGTGATGTTGTGGTGCCTATGTGTTGTCCCTTGCATGTGCGATAACTTTTCCACATTTACATCCCATTATGTATCATGGGCCACAATATCATCTTTCTTTTCTTTCCTTAGGATGCCATGTGCCTTTGTGTTTAGCACACACCATCCTAAGGGGGCTATCATATTGCTTTGATTTTCAAAAAGGTGTATTCGGTGTCCAATGAATCCCTCCTTGGAAATCTCTTATTTTTCAAAAAACTTTATTCTTCAACAAGGACCCCTAGCAGATTTTTTCTTTCACCATGAATTCATAAAGAAAGAATCTAAAAACTTTGCCTTGTGAAGGGAGTAGTTTTTTTGGTGAAGAAGTCTAAAAATTTTCCCTTGCAAGGGAGTACTCTTCCTTTCAAATTCCTTGATGAAAGAGAACTCTAAGAAGGATTCCTTGATGCTAGAATAGTTTGCAAAAAATTCCATTGCCTTTCAAACAAAGCATCCCATGAGTGGACCCTTTTCTTTTGAAGGGTTCTTGAGGGACCCCTTTGAAAGATTCTCCTTCAATTGTTGTCTATCTACCTGACTGTTTGTCTAATTGCCTACGTGGATTTTTTCTATCTAACATGTTTTGTCTGCGAATTAACATGTTACTTTACAAGACTTGCAAAGCTTCTTTTTTAATCAAGCTTGGAGGACCTAGCACCTCAAGCTTGCCTTGTAGGACCAAGCACATGTAAGGGACTATCAGACTCTACAAAGCCTTTCGCATATGGCCTCCCTTAGGACTGAGTGTTAAAAGGCGCAAGACAACTGAGAGGGGGGGTGAATTAGTTGTCACCAAATTTAACTCAAAACTTCAACACTTATCTATTTCACAACCACATTGTTATGTTATTAAGTATGAACATGAAATGCAGATAACAAAAAGTAAAATTAACACAAGGAACACCATATTTTACATAGAAAACCCAAAGAGGGAAAAACTATGGTGAGGATTAACTCACAATATAAAGTAGTTTCAAAACCAAATATATAAGGCTCACTACCCTGAATAGGAATCACTGTCTAGATACAAAATATCACTACTTATAAGGAGGCTCACTACCTACAAAAGGGATTTACAAAACAAATTTGGGCTTCACAGCCAAAATGAACTGAAAAGAGTGCACCTAACAAGTGATGTTGCAGTTCCGATGATGCTCAATAGACAGACTTAACACACTTCATCATTTTTTCTCTTCTAAACACCTTCGCATTCACAACTGCCTCATCAAAATCTCACCATCTTCAAAAAAATTCAACATATATATACTTGATCTATCTGCAAGTATCAATTAGGTCGAGGATTAATTAGATGCATTTATTATTCATCAAGAATACCAACTGTCAAATACAAGCTTTCAAAAAATCTTCCCAAAAATAATTCAAAGTGCTCAACACACTACATCATGTTGGCATAGACCTGAGATAGGTCACACATATATCCACATAAAAAAAATTGATTCACCATATCACAACTTATCCATGAAGTTGGCCAGAACTAGACTTAATTGCAAAAAGTAATCAACCCTAGGATAATTCCAATACGTTGTACGAGCACTGAAGCACAAGAGATTCTGAACATACATGCTTCAGCAATCATAAACAATTTCCCAAAATCGTAAGCAATAACTATCAACCGTAGCGGATTGCAAACTAAAATACCGAAGGGTGTAGCTTGAATACTGGTTTAGATACCAGATCAAGTATTGGCTTAGACTTGCAGTCACAACTCAAATAACATGGTGACATCAATGAAAACACAAAACTATAGAAATGATCATTCTTCTTCATTCTTCCAACAATCTCCCCCTTTGTCATTGATGGCAACATGTGCCAAAATTTTCAAAACACAAAATTCTCTCCTCCTATCACCTTGGCATAACTCTTTCCCCTGCTCACGTGACTCTCTCCCCCTTTGAAATCAATGGAAAAGGGTGACCAAAAGGTAGGATGTAAACGCATGTATATGATGACCTTGTATATACACAAGAATTCTAGCTTCCCATTTTAAACATTCAAACAAGAATGACACTTTTTACATGAAATATTTTCTCGTACAGGCTCTCTCTTATGATTGGAAGAATTCTTTTCCAAGCAAGCACAACCGAATTCATTCTTGCACTCATACTTTCCAACAAAGATAACTGCATAAAGGAGGATATCTGATTAGAAGACATACACATACGTTCACAATTTTCTACATTAGAGAGAATTCTAGAGAGATTATCCAACTAGACCTCAGCAACTTCCTTAAATAACCAGAAGGTTTTAACCATATCTTCTCTTTTCCTTTGAGTAGTCAGCAATTCTACTTACAATTCACCAACTCTTATTCTCTATTTTCCATCCCTATCTTTGAAGTAATCAAAGTTATTTCTCGAATACTATTCATTTCAGATTCAATGGATTCAATTCTACTTCTGACATTGTCAACAACTATTGGCCACCAGAGATAATACATGTAGATGTCAAATATTTCTTTAATGCATTCTTTTGTCTCATTCATATGTTTAGATAGGACTTGTTTTTCTTTGTTGTATCTTCTTTCAAGCATAGCTCTAAACTTATGACCTTCGGGTCCTTCCAATAGTGTTCTTTCTTCAACAATCTCTACTAGATCATTTGGTAAAGAATCAGACACATTAGAAACTAAGAAACCCTTATTGAGCAAATAATCAATCAGCAAAGTATCATCAATTTTAATTTCTCCGATGGGAGCATGCATTCCGCGTTCATGAATCTTCTTCATCTGCTGTCCAACAACATATGCTTATATCTTTGGATCAAGGTTAGATCCGGACACAAATTCTTCTTCATTCTTCTTTTCTTTGGAGACATCTGACCTGATAGATCTCTTTTTTCGATTACGGAGGAACTTCGCCCATTATTAACTTCAACTCTCTCTTCTTGGAGGATGAACCCACTAAAACTATGCTTGGGTATAGACATACGAGCATAGATTATTTTTTAAGGATGTGAAATATGATGCATGTCCACTTACATTATTAGCCAATGATTTAAGAAATATAAGACTTGTTTCCCAAATAGGAATCTTGGATTCCCCACACAACATTTTCTCTTCACGGTAGGGAGTTCAAAAAGTAAAAAACCAAGCACACAAGCAAAGATCCAATCCGAAAAGGATAACCCTCAACTGACGAAATTTGGGCATTCTCAGTTAGATTTTCAAGTAATAGGCTACATAAATCAAACTACCTGTTTTCCTTAACCATCATATGTGCAAGATATACAACAATAGTCAAAGTCGAACCTTCACGATTTTTGAAATAGATTTTGTAAGAAATGTTGTACACAACATGTACCTTACAATAGAATCTACAAGAGTGTTTATCAATAGAGCTTGAGGGTCTTTATCAATGCCAGTAAGTTCCTCCACATCTTTGTATTTCATGGTTTTCTTTCCAGGAAGATCCCCAATACTGCATAAACTAGTAATCTCTTTGATCGCTTCCTTTGTGATCAGGTAGAGTTTTTCCAACATAATACTATCGTTCTTGAATCAAATCAACAAGAACAAGATGAACTCTTTATTAGAAAACCAAGGAAATTCTCCCCATAAATCCATACCTAGGATTTTTATGCTCTATAATTCATTTTCCTTCAACCCTAGTTCCATTTCATTCATCTTCCAATGATCAAATTCTTCCAATTAAACTCCTTTCAACTTTAGTACAATGTTTCCACTCGATCCTCTGTCCATTGTCATGCTTAGCTTTCTTAATTTCATTATTGTTCAGTCGAGACTTCTTTTACCTTTATAGACTGAGAAATAATTCTTGAGTATCCATAATAATTTCTTCAAATATTCTTCAGATTGCTTCAAGATTCCTCCAAGATGCCTTTCAAACTCTTCAAGTGCTCAAGTGATAAAAGAGGCTTACAAATTTTACCTTATACACCATTGATTTTCCCTAAATCACATTAAATGTGTCAGACATCAAAAATCTACTAAAAACATTCTTCTCAACATAGAAAACCCTAATTTGGTCTACAAATCAGCATGTCAACAAGTTTTCTTTTAGTTCCTTTTCCAAAACCTCTATTTTTTTCATTCTTCACATTACATCCTTTTGCCAGCTTCTGACACGCC
>VDFB02263915.1:29332-64136 GCA_007258455.2 Sequoia sempervirens
ACAACTCGAATAACATGGTGACATCAATGACAACACAAAATTGTAGAAATGATCATTCTTCTTCATTCTTTCAACACCGAGAACCTGTGACACCTCCTCTATAGGACTGAGCACATGAAGAGCCTTTTGTTCACCTTTTGTAGGTCCATAGAACTGTGACACATTTTGTTCAACTCTCCTCAAGATCGAGTACCTGTGGAGCCATCTCCTCTGCCTACACTTTCAGGTGTGTTAGATTGCGGTTTGCTTCCTTGACGATTTAGGTATACATTTCTCGACTTTCACTCTACTTTACCGTGCATTCACTGACACGTATGCTTGCTAATGTGGGGGAAAATTTTAATGGCATGAAGTTGCGCCCCTTAAAAATTCAACATTTATATAGTTGGCCTACCTTAGACAAATTAAATCTAATAATTCTATTCCACATCCTTCATTTGCTTCCCATCCACTTGGAAGTTGTTTTTTGTGTCGATGGAGGATATTATGTCAGGGATGCTAGTGTGACACATGAACTTCTATGTGGCATACATTGTTGTCCTAATAGGATTCCTAACCCTAGAATCTACATAAACATTAGAACTCTCCATTGGCGATGAAGTGTAACATTTATGCTCCCTTGACTGACCTCGAATGACTCCTTTTCCTCCAATTTCATATTCAAATCACTATCTCCTTCATTCTTTCATTCTCTCTTGAACTCTCTTGATCATTCACATTCTTGGCAACTATCTCTTCACTCCTTTCACAACATTCTCACCACCATTGAAGTTGCAAGTTGATACTCTGTTGGTTTTACTCTCCTCATTATTGAGGCAACGTTGGCATCTACAAGCTTGCAAGCTCACTCCTTCTCCCATTTTCCTTGAGTACATGTGGTTGAAGGTGATAACACTCCATTTCCTTTACTCTAGTATTATTATATTATTTTCATAGCATATTTTTGTTAGCATAGTGCTTAGTACTTTCATTCAAATATCTTTCTTTATCACATTTCTCCTATAATTGATATTCTGGATGTCCACGGAGGTGGGAACACCAAAGTGGGGGACTGACTGTAGTAGTCCTCTATACAAAACCCCAACATTTTTCCATCTTGTGTGTGTAGGTTGCTCGTCGAGTGAGGATTGAAGATATCAACTCATGGGTAGGAAGGTTCGCTTTCCTCACCCTCTTTTGTCAATTCATAGTTTAGATCAAGTTAAAGTATTCTTCTTGTTATTTAGTTATTTAGTTACTTTCTGCTTTTTGTTGTTGCATTAAATCACATCCATTAGGTTGTTAGTAGGTTTCCTTAGTTTTTGAACTGTACTTTATGCTTTCTATTTGTATGGATGCCAGTGCCCCACTGAGATGCCAACGCGTCGCACTGTCGTCTATGTCCCACACTATAGTCCTCTAGTAGTGAGCTACCTAAGTCATAGTCAAAACTCTAGAAATGTGCTCACCTGACTTCTTGAGATTCTCGGGTTGGCTAAAGGAAAGTGGCGGATTAGTTGTCCTCCCTTTTCACCCCTTTAAACATCAAATCTATCTTAAACAATCCATTAACTTGAGGTAGTTTAGGGAAGCCTATTGTTCTAGACCCTCCCATGACCTGGGGTCCTGAGTAGTTGGTCCTCCTCCTCAATAGAGAATTACATTTTTTTTGTGATCTACCTTATAGTTCTTACTTCCTTATGGTTTTGTTAGGGTAATGTATATTAATCATGAAAAATTATTTAGTCAAAAAATTATTCTTGACTTTGATCACCTATCAAAATTAGTTGGAGAGTACATTCTCCATTATTACTCTACATGGGTTCTAGATCAAGTCCAAACCCCCAAAGGCACTCTAAGCATCTTTTAATATCCCCTTTCATTATCTCCACTTGGACACTAGCACTTTCACTTCATCCATATCTAATTATGTTTTCTATAAGAAGATTAAATCTAATTTTGATAAGTTGCTTTGGCACAAGTTATTAAGAACTCCTTTTGTTAGGGGCACTAATGTCGCTAACATTCCATGATATGAACCTCATGGTGCCTCAAGAGGGGTGATTCCCTTCCCCAATCTTAGTTTCCTTTTTCCTTTGGTTCTTTTGACTATTTCTAACCTAACTCTATTCATCTTTTTTCCTCTTTTCCCTTTCTCCCCCAATTTGGGTTTTATGATTTTAGATTGTGATTGGTTTATTTCTCTTTCTGCTAAGTTATCAACTTCCTCCATATCAAAATCGCTATCTCCATTTGAATCTTAGCTATGATTAGTCATATTCTGAGGTGGCTTAGGGGCCGAGTTTTCCTTATTTGTCAGGTTTTTGAGTATATCCAAAGAGTTTTAGGCCCATTTTAAATAGCATCACATTATCTAGTTCTTATCATTTTCATGTGTTTTGGGGGTTAAGTTTTCTAGTTCTTTTCATAGAGCCTCCACTCTCCTTATTGCTTCTTCTTCTAGGATAAAATCCTTCCACTTTTCACCTTCTAGTGCCATAACTATGCTAGGTTGTCGGTTTATCTTTCCTTCCCCATTTTTTGTTAATCCTTCCAAAACTTTAGGTAAAGAGTTGGGTCATGAATACTTTGTATCATGTTCTATGATCTCTCTAAATTTTTCCTTTGGTGCCATTGTTTTGGTTACTTTTTTTAAGGATTCATTCCTACCCGTCAATACCTCAATATTGTGTCATTCAATCTCTTCATTGCTTAGTTTTTCAACAACCTTATATTTCAATATTGGAATCCTATTTGACCTTTTCTTTAAACAAACATTAAATGTAAAATCTATTAATAAGCATAATTTGCATACTTCTAGAGTTTGTTCAATTTCAATTTTCTACCTCCATATTACTTTCTCATATATAATTTCTACTTGCTCTAACATTGAGGATACAAATCTTGTTTAATGCACTTTTAGACATACATGTCATAATCTCTATCTTCCAAGTTCTCATCTGCCCTAATAAAAGTTCTTAATTTATCTCCTATACATTTTAATGTTTCTAGCTCCCAACATTTCAAATGTAGAAGCGAATTCCCCCCATCGTAAGTCGCACCAATTTCTATTTTTTTCTGGTCAGCCAACCTCTGGCCCATTTCATGAAGAAAGGTAACTTTTTCAATTTAAAAACTGAATGACTAACTTATCATCCTTAAGAAAAAAGAAATGCATTGCCAAAGGGGTTTAGGTTATAAAGAAATATTATTTGCACCTATAGCCACATATTTTTGCTTTAGAATCCATTTGTTTTGCAGCCGTTTTGCTCCGAGATCTCCATTTATTCCAACCTCCATGATGCCCTCGATTTCTATTAAAGTTTTGGCCTCTATGTGTTTTCCTCCTATTCAAATCTCTAGATCTTGGTGGGGGATTCCATCGTCTCCCATAGTTGGAGTTGCACCAATCCGCACAATTCTTTCTGCCGAACCATTCATAGTTGGAGTTGCACCAATCCGCACAATTCTTTCTGCCAAACCATTCATTCTTCTATTTCCTTTTGCCCCTATTGCCTTCAATCTTTCACGATTCACCATCTTGATTTTCCCGTAAATTGGCCTTTTACACTTTTTGTTGCGAGCCATCGACTAATACTTTAGTTTTTTTATTTTTTATATTGTTTAAAAAATTGAACCAGGGATGTACTCTTAGAGGACATGGAAATTCCCCACTTTATATGCCATGGGTAAAGAAAGATGCAAGATCTTGAGGATCTTTCGGTTGTTGACATAATAAATACCAATTGTACAGGGTTTGAATCTTGGTTGGTGATATTATAAGTAAGAAGCTCTACCATTATCTCATTGTATGATTATTTATTTGTTGTTGCAAAGAATTTTAGCAAAATACATGCTTTTATTTCACACATGAAGATTATTAAGGGAAAGAATTAATTATCCTCCACTACTATTTGGGTTCGTTTTGAGTTTTTGAATTTTTATCATTTTAGATATCTAAATTAATTTATCTCATTCAATTTTCATCCAATGCATTGTAAGAAAATGATATAAGATTGAAGACAATATATCTTGTCATATATATAAATACAACATTAGTACAAATATGAGAGGTAAAATAGAAAGAATCATGAGAGTTGGTATGAAAATAAGACATATTTAGAACATTCATACGATAGGTAAGTTCATTCATCTACTTATATTTTAATATGTTTAATAATATGAATGAGTGACTATAACAAGAGAATGAGGTGTTGGTTTAAACATTCACATAAATAAGAAACTATTGAAAATATAAGGAAAGAACATGTCTAGATGTAATATATGATAATAAACTTTAGACATGAGTATAGATCTATACATTTAATCAATACAAAGTTGAGGATAAGTTCCTAATTGTAAATATGGTATGATAGTACATAAATAAAAATATTTGAAAGTAAAGAAAATAAGTTAAAACCACTTAGATATAGTCAAATGAAATTAAAAGAGCTTATTTTTTCCTCTGTCAATTACATTATATTTCCTTGTTAGTAAAATGCTATATGGAAGAAAAAAATAGGGCATAAAAAGGATTATTATATCAAAGAATTCAATCCCACAAGGGACCATGAAGAAAAGGCTTATATAGGAGCAAATATCAAATGGAAAGCAAAAATGTTGATAGCTCAATTGCGAACTAGTTCACACCATCTTAGGTGTGAAACGAGTAGGTGGGTGGTTCCTAAAGAAGAGTGGGAAAATAGAATATGCCGTTTCTGTAACAAGGGTACAGTGGAGACAGAATGTCACTTTATCATAGAATGCTCAGCATATAAAGACATCCGAGCCAGCTATGGGGATACGGTGTAGGTTGACAATTTAAATACCTTGTTTGATGATTCAAGACTCGACAAAATTACAAACTTCATCATCAAAATTCATTGCAGAAGGGTTGATGTCGAACGGAGCCTCCATTTTGTCTAGGGCGGTGTTGTGGGTGGTTCTTGTGCTGCTCTTGGGTCCCATAGGCTTCTTTGGCCTTGTGGACGTCATTAAAATATTTCATTTCAGTGTTGATAAATAAAATCTCATTGAGAAAGAACAAAGCATGCATGGTTGATACATTAGCCTAAAGGATTGTATATACAACTTAGGTGAATCAAAATATTTAGGAGTAATAAATAGTTGAACAAGCTTGTTAAAATAGAGGAAATGTGCATAATATGTGCATTGATAAATCAATAAAACAATAAGGTGTACACTAAATTATTAATTTGTTGAATTTGTAACTATTAAGATAATTTCACTCATGTCAAGGTAGTTTCACTTGTGTCATAATGATTGTATTAATATCATGGAATTTTCACTAATATTAGTATGATTTTGACTTTGTTTTTTGTGGTACTTCAATGTTTTCTTAATGGTATAATGCTTTCACAAGAGTAAAATGTAAAAAATTAACAAAGTGAATATACATCTCTTCATTTATTTTGTACTTGAACTAATTATTTATCATATTTTTATTTAGCTTTTTATGTACATCATGTACACTTATTCCTTTAATTGATTTCTCACACTATTCTCTCTAAAAAATTCTAGAACAACACTTTTTTTTATTAGAAATGGTTGGCTTTTAATAATTTTGACTTAGGTATATTATTATATATATACCAAAAAATATGAAAAATGCCATAAATAAAATAAAAAATAAAGATCAACATAAAATATTATACTATAGAGAAAACTAATGTAATATAAAACTTAAAAAATAAGATCTCAATTTTCAAACCATTAACTCTATTTAATATTACAAGATTACTACTTTATAGATATATACATGCACACCAAAAGCATATCAACCATATTCAAATAAAATTGTCAATCTTTCTTCCATTTTTTTCTCTTTAACTAAGAACTATAAGAATTTTATGTGATATACAACTAAAAAAAATAGCCATATAACAACTATGTATGTTGCAACTTCATATCTTATTTACAAACATCAAGTAGATCAAGTGGGTGATAATCTACCAAGTTTCTTTAATTTTTCTAAAAATAAATGTTTATTTGACTTCAATATTATTCATTTGCAATAGAGTTGATCTTAATCACTTAAATGAAAAAGTAAAAAATATTTTTACTTTTCTTGCAAATAATATGAGTGGGGTGGTTTTGAGAGTGTTTGAAATATCATAAATCATGCTTCAACCGCATACAAGATTTATAGATTCCTAATATTGTCTCTTCAATTTCTTATTTACGCATATATCCTCTTATCATAGAATCATTTTAGACCCATTCCTATCATTATTACATCATATAAAAGTTACTTATATAAAATGTATTTATTGTTTATGCACTTATGTAATGTTTATTGTCTTAAAGATGAGTTGTTTATGAGCCAATATTTTGGAGTGAAGCATCTATAAACTCCTTTCTAACATAAGAATTTTAAAGTATGACATATTGTTCATAAAATCATTTTTTTTTAGGGATGAAAGGTTTGAGTGAACATATTAAGTGTATAGTTTATTAATCTAACATTTCTTTTTAAAATTTCTATCATGAAGGAGATTACAAATTTATTTTGAAAGTATTAGGCTTGGATTTCAACTCAATGGAAATAAATACACAAAGTGTCTAATGTTTGAAACAACATGCTAATTCAACCTGTGTCTAAATTTGATAAATGAAAGGATCATACTATAATATACGAATCCTAAAAACTAATTGAGATAAAATAATAATAATTGAAATTAATTTGATCACTTATTTTTTTATTGAAAACAGCTAGACTCTAGATAATATTTTTATATAACAAAAAATTGATCCAATATTTTCATGAATTTATTAAAAATTTGTAAAAAATTATACTATTCAAACATCATTATTTTTCATTTCAATGGTGATGATAATTTAGATAAAGTATACCCTAATAAGTATTTGATGGAAAATCAATATTTCAATGTTCCTTATGCATAAATGCACAAGCATGATCCCCTTTTATCACTAGCAATCTCTACCATGTTAAAATGATAGTAAAATAGGCCAAAAAAGAAAACCACCATTAGGAACCAAGTTTTAATGCATTTTTGCAAATAAATGTTTACATTATAATAGTAAATATAAGTGTGTATCTTATAACCTATACAATAAATCTTTGGAGAACATATTGTAACTATTTTGAATAATGATTCAAATATATGATTTATTTTTACTAAAAAAGTTGGGAAAAATGTATATATATACATACCATAAAGGTTGTGTTGCTAAGTGAAAACATAAGAAGAAGCTCAAATTAAAGTGAGAAAATATAAACTAAAATAATAGAAAAGGGTTGATTGACTTATTATATGACAATTCTACAAATAAATATATTACTCTATTATGAGTATATCAAACACTCTCTATTATTGCTCTATATATTTTCTCTACTTTTAGCCTCCTCTTACATTTTCCTAGACAATCCAATCTACTTGCCATTTTTAATTTTGCATGTGTTCTAACACCTTCAATAGATGTTATTTTTATTTTTACTTTTAATTTTTAATGATAGATTGTAAAGTGTGATCTTAAATGCCAATATTAAAAATTGATATACTATTTTTTTTTTAAATTGTCAATATGGTCTCTTAAAATCAAATTATCCTAATAATGTATCTTGTGTTGTGTGTTCATGTGTATATGCTAAATTTTATTTTATAGTTAGATTATACTACATTAGAATTATTAATTAATTTTCTATTTTTAAGAAATTAACATATCACAAAAAAATAACTTGCTATAAAGCCAATAGTGAAAGTGAAATTTTAATATGATATTGATCCTAATAAATTATGATATAATATGGCCAATATGAATATTCTAAAGTCAATATAAAATTCTATAAACATAGGATTGATAAATAATGAGAAAGAACACACATGTGGGTGTAAGAAGATATTTTATTAGATAGTCTATATGAGAAAAATAATGTAATATAATGTGAGCATGTTTCTTTCTTATTACTTGATTTAGTCTTATTCCCTTTCTAATTAGGTTGATTTCCTATAGTTTAAGGATGCTATGAAATTTTATTCATCTATTTCCTTCAAAGAGCTAACTTTCAATCTTAGGACCTATAGATTATGGACTACTCACACATAGGGAGATTATGATAGAGGCTTACTAATCTGATGTAATTAAGTTTTTCTTTTTTATGATTTAAGAAGAGTTTTATAGGATTTGGTTTGTGGTTATAGTGAATATACTCTTAAGCTCTTTTTAAGTATTTTGATTTCTAATATTTCACACATAGCATGAGGGTTAATGCCTCTTCTAATATATAGTTAGTGAATTCTAGTTTCAACCCAGGCCAAAAGAAAAATAACTATCATTTTATGCATAGATAAGGTGATAATTAAACTAGTAAAGTATTTTTCTTTATCATAATAGGTCATAGAGTTTAGAATACAAATGACCTTTTATTAAATCAAGACAAGAACATATTAATTATTTAATATAAACTTATTGACAAGGTTGTAAAAGACAACTAAAATCAAATAAGAAATAAGTTTTAATTTTAATATCATAAAAACACTACTAATACAAAATGAAGTCCAACAAATAAGAGATGATAAGATATTATAACAATAAAAAGGACTTTTCCAAATCTAATAGTTAAGCATCTTCGAGTTTTCATTTTACTAAATAACATTTTTTTAAAGACAAATATATGAAAATAAACGTAACCCATAAAATTGTATGTGTGAGTACATCTCCACCACAAAATAATAGGCACTATCTTCGAAAAAGAAAATGTAATGTACTCCTATCAAATATTTTTGGCTAAGGAGTATATTGAGATACATTTAATGAATATAGTAGAGCTATTGGTGAGTAAATATCCTCAAAGAAATAATATTCATTATCTATAGTGGAGAAATATGTATTGTAATTCTATCAAACTTTTTAAAATAAGAAGTGCATTAAGATGCATTAAACTAGATATAATAAATTTTAAAACATAAACTTAAATATTTTACTTTTGCAAGGATATAATTTTAATATATATATATATAAAAGGAATTAACATATTTATACATTCTTTTCTTATATATCAGCTGCTTTTTTATGTAAAGGGTTTTGGACCCCTTCAAAACCTGTATTTTACCTCTAATCAAAAACATATTTATACATTCAAAAGTAAAATAAATCAAATTTATGTTTTGATGAATATTTTCTAATTAGCTTTATTTAATAAAGATAAATAGTACATTATTCAAGAAAAAAAAGTGGTAGAGAAGCACACCTACAAAGTCTAGCTGGACCAACCCCATCAAAGACCAACAAATATAAATAAGATCAAATCCAATAAAATCTAAACAGCTAAAGCAAAATCATATAATTTGAATATATATATGTATATCTATTTTCCTTGAAACAAATTCAATTTTTGAAACACGGAAGCAACAATTAATTACTTGAAAACCATCATCAACCAATAAAATAATTTTTTATTTTATTTCACTTTTCTGACTAAAACCAATTGAACATTGGTGTCCATAAAAATGAAACGACAAGTACAAACTGAAACAAATGAAATCCTTAAATATTTGGCGTACCTGAAGTAATGCCAGGTTTTTACTACCTTCCTTGCATAACAATCAATTAGTTCGACAATGGCTTCGATTCAGAATGCCTTTAACTGGACTGGAGTGCAGCATTGCGAGTATTATATATCATATTCTTCTAGCTTGAGCTTACTGTTATATGACTTGTGGGACTGGATACTGATATTTGAGGACAGTATCAATATCCTTCGAGACACAATCCCTAAATTTCAATATATCTGCCTCAGAATACCAAAATGTAACGGTACATATTATCATAGCTGCTAGATGATAACTTTATTTCCACAAGGGATACCAATAATGTGAACTGATGAGCCATACACACACCATATTAACTGTCTCCTTCTCTTTGTGGTAGGGCTACAGAGCTACTATTATTGTTAGTGCAGTAAAGTAGATCATTCCAATCCATTGACAATATATAAGTCTCATCATTGAAAGTATTCATACAAGCAGATTGGTGGTATCCTCGAGGAGACCCACAAGTCACAGTGGATGGAGAAAGCACCAGTGAAATATCATTGGGAGGGAAAGATGCATCCAATACTGCTGGCGTTTGTAAATTTGCAGGGTTCTGGAATTTTGTTGTCTCATAATCCAAAGAAAAATTTGGTATTTGAGAGGCATTATTATTAATACTAATGCAGTTGGGTGCCTGCATCTGAGAGATGTTCACCATATTCATGTTATTTGAACGATCAGTAAGAGTAGCCTCAAGCCTTTCCATGAGCTTCCTAAAAGATGTATTATTATCAGGCTCAAACACCTGCTGATCAAAGGGTTGTTGAATGTTTAGATGAAATCTGGGTGGATGTGTACTTGGATTGGTGTCGGCAATGGTGGGTAGTTCAGCAAGGGTAGTTTGTTCAAATAACTGGGGAGCTATTCCAGGGGTGAAATGAGCATAAGGCCAATTCATATTTATACTTTGATCTACTCCTGCTCTAGGCTGTGTCCCATATACACTTGTTCTTGTGCTGGCCTCTGAAGAAACGTACCTTTTTATGCCAAACATTTCAGCTTGTCTGGCTGCAGTCGCTGCAAGACGCCTTCCGTGTTGATCCTTGCGTTTCCCAAACAGTTTTTTCTTCAGTTTTGTGTTCCAGTAGTTCTTTATATCGTTATCAGTTCTGCCTGGCAAGTGGGCTGCAATGATAGACCACCTGCATGGAAAACAAGCCTTACATCTTAGACAAATGGTAAAATTTCACACTTGAATGAATAAATAATGGGTTTTTCCCTCTTTTCTTAAATGAGTTTCTTAGAGGCTGGTTGAGACATACTTGCTTCCAATACTACCGTAGAGGCTAACAATGATATGATCCTCTTCTTCTGAGAATCCTCCATGCTTTATGTTGGGCCTCAAGTAATTCAACCATCTGAGTCTGCAGCTCTTTCCACACCTTTTCAAGCCTGTGCAAAAGAGCATGGATCAATCATAACAATAAACACTGTGCAAAACAACCATATTTTATGAAGGAAGAAATCATAGAAATTCAAGATCTAGATAACAGTTTTCTCCTGCTAGATCTTAAAATAATGGAAAAGAAAGGCCATAGATAAAGGGCCATCATGATGTAAATCTATATCCTATCTATTGAAAACCATAAAAACCTTATTTAACAATAAAGCACATCATAACAAACCAAAGGGTACTTTTTTATATGATTTCCACAGAAGAAGAATACAATTGTAGAAGCAAAAAAACATCCATCAAGCTTAAATGAATTGGAATGAAAACCTAGATCTCATACACAACAAATGCAAACCCTAATCAGATGAACAAATCCTGAAATTGTTGTTTTCTACATTAGAAACTTCATTCAACTATTCTCCCAAGACGTAAATCCTGAAATTCTTGTTGTCTACACTAGAAACTTCATTCCATCATTCTTCCAAAACGTGAGCACCAAACTCACTTCTAAAAAAATAATAGTTTTGAGTGAATAGGTCGCCACAGCAACGATGATAAACTTCTGTAGACTTGTGACTCTTCATAAATTGTTGCAACACACAAGAAAGCAGTCCAGTACTCCTAACCTGGGTGAACCTGTAAATGAACAATAAAGTACCTAAAATCTCTTTAACATGAAGGATTTACATACCAACTTTTTGAGGAAGGGCAATCCAATTGCCTCCAGTTCCATTCTGTTGTATGTAGGTTTTGAGTTTAGAATCTTCTTCTGGAGACCATGGCCCTTTCTTCACGTTGTCTTTGTCACAGCATGGTGCTCTACCCATCTTTTCAGAGACGTTTCAGAACTTATTATAACCGCTAGATGATGAGTGGGTGCACAGATTCTCCAAAAATAACAAGAGTATCAGATCAGAAGGCGGCATAAAAGGGGTCCCCTAGAGATCCCTGAAGGATATAGATTAATGCAAAAAGACACCCTGTTTCTCTGGGTAGAGGTACCACTACATCCTCCTAGGTTTTCATTGCACGGTCCTTTCTTTTCTTAGTACGTGGACGTTCTCTTCCCTACTGTTGTCTAAGGACTTTCCTTAGCTGACCATAGACCAGGCCCAAATCCCGAAAAAATTGGGATGGTCCACAGAGCCTCAAATTTCCATGTTCCTGCACTCTGCGCTAAATTCCGATTAGACCTCTGATGGATACGGTAAAGGAACCCAAGATTGATGGAATCAAAGGCCCGTAAAAACAGATATAGAGCGACGAAGCCTACCTGCTAGAGGTGGGCCCTATTGATTAAATTTCTACTTTACTGTCCTAAAAGATTGAAATATTCACATTGAAACTTAGTGTTTAACTGTTTGTCCTTGTTCTTGAATCTATGACACGTTAATGCTCTTCACTATTTCATGGTAGCA
The DNA here is from genome assembly GCA_007258455.2 of Sequoia sempervirens. Taxonomy (NCBI): domain Eukaryota; kingdom Viridiplantae; phylum Streptophyta; class Pinopsida; order Cupressales; family Cupressaceae; genus Sequoia; species Sequoia sempervirens. Next base: position 41,698 of record VDFB02263915.1, read on the forward strand.
TGATTTGAAAGTGGATTGTAAGGCTGTTTAACTTGCATATCATCCCCATTGTCCATAAAGAGAAAATTAAATTAGTATTAATGTCTAGAGTTAATTGCGAAGGATAAAAGTATTAAAGATAGAGTTTAGTATACTTATTTAAAACAAGTGTTTATTAGGGCTTTAAATAAAATAAAAAATAATAACTTTTTTCTTGTAAAATAAATTCTAATATGAATGTTTCTATAAGTAGGGGAAAGTATTAATTTTTTTTTATTAAAATTACGTGATGGTTTAGAATTGTTCAAGTATTTTATAGTAGATTATATGTCAAGTTCACTACTTAAATTTAAGGTTTAGGTTCATATCATCAAACATGATGTCACATTACCATATTTATTTTGGATTGTCACAAAGTACAAAAAAAATATAATTTAATGTTATGCATTTATTGGTATTTTTATGTTCATTCATATGACAACACATAATTTGTTGTTCTTTGAATATGACTCATTCTAGAAAGTTCTTTCATTTAATTATTAGTACCAATAGTTAGCTTTAAAGAACTTCAAAGTCACAATTAAGAGTGCTATTGCATTCAAATATATGATCTTTTCAAAACATCATATACACAATTATTTGGACATGTTCAATGACCAAGTACTTTTTTGTATATATTACATTTATTTATTTTAGGTTTCAAAACCTTATGCTTGATGTAATCATCGTGTGGAAGCATTCTTCATTAGCTTAGTCTATTAAATAAAAAGCTATTAGACGCATGTTTTGAGTCTATTAGAGAATAGATTATATTAAAAAATAATAATAATTCTAATGTTAGTAGTAACACCCTTTTGTTTTATTCCAATGACAATGACTAAATATGTAAATTTTCTTTGATGTATAGTACCAAACACTTTTAATCTCAATATAGAAAGAATGATCCTAATGAATATCTTCAATTGTCTTTAAAGAAATACTAAATCTTCAACATATCTCATACCAATAATAATATACATAAACACAAAATTTGGGGCCACCAATATCTCTACCTTCTGAAATTAAGTTGACATATTATCCCTCTTAAAATGAGATGATTTGTGTCAATTCTTATTTGATAATTGATTATACCTATCAAATATTTTTTTATAAAATCTATCTATCAATAACTACCTTTCAAATATTAAGACATTTTTTATTTTAAAAAGAAAATACAAATACCATAAAATTTATGTAAAAAAATACTTCTCAGAAAGTTAAAAAAGTTTAGAAGTCTACAATTTTTTTTTCAGTATAATAGAATCTTTTCTAAATTTTAAAATAAAAATATGCCAATAAGACTATATGACCATCAAATTTAAGCCTCAAAAGCCAGAACGCATCTAAACCACACAAACTCTAAATCCATCAGTCAGACGGTATGAAAAATAGTTGGGAAAGATGTATCTCCATCGTATATTTGGAAGATGAAATACAGTATTTCTTACAGGCTCCAAAGTATGAATATCTCAAACCCGGTCACATCAAAATGACTGGATAGTTAGGAGAGGAGGATGAATCAACTCTCAATAATATTATAGCCTACCACCATAACTTAACATGCTCTTTTCCTTGCACTGCACGCAAAAGCTCTCCTGCAATAAATCACTGGAGCCTCTGCAATGTTTTTTCTTCACATTTCATCGACTCCCACTCCTTATTTTATATCCCCCAACTAATCTTCTTTATTCTCGTCCCCACATTCCTAACTAATCGTATTGTATCCTCTCTGTTGTTAGTTGACGCCATTTTCATAATACCTGTTACTATTTTCATATTGCACCATATCCATTATCACTTAAAATTCATTTTTGTGTGAGAAATTGGAACATCAATCCATCCTAAAATCACTCATTCTTCTCCAAAGTTGGTAGAATCTGAATATAATTGTGGTTCTCTCTCTTCGTTGTTCATTCTTAGAAGCAAACCTGACGTTCTTCAACATATGATTTGATCATAGCTATAGACTCATAATTGTCTATGTACTGACGTAACAAAATATTATGACGATAAAAGAAATACTGGAAAGAAGTCGTCAAAACATTTTAGTCAAATATCTAGAAGATATTTCACAGCTGCGGTTCGTTCTCCACCTATAAGCTAGAGGAAGAGAAGGTTGTAATAGCCTCATTTCATGAGGTGGATAAACATATACCCACCTCACATATGACCCAAAAGAGTACATCGAAGTGCCACCCAAATTAGTAGCTTCAATCTCATCGAGTGGCATCATGGGTTAAAATAATCATCAGGCTAGTATTGTTTTTGTGGGTAAGAATATAATAATATTATTTTAGCTATTTAATATGAGAGTATGAATCTTAGGTTCAATTTTTTTTATTGAGAGTTAAAGATCGAAGGATATTTATTTCGTCAAAGGTATTTGTGGTGCGATTTTGACTTAATCTTCATATTTATCTCACCTCCAAATGTTTGAATCTTTGTGGATAGTGTAATCAAGGAATATATCATCACCATTACCTATTAATTATGCTAAAAAAATTGAGTTATAACTCTTTGATACTATTTACAATTTCCTTTTATACAACTAAAAAACTAATGGTATAATAACTTGTGATTCTCTTATAAGAGAAAACTGAATGATGAACATCTTAAAGTTGGTGACATTGTTGTTATGCACATGCTTTATGAAATTTTACATTATTTTTTTATAGAATTTATTTCTTAATTGTTACAAAAATTAGGAGAGTTTTAATTATATTAACATTTCAGATACAATTTTTTTTTTTATGTTCAAAAGGTCTATATTCATCTCAAAAAATTTGAAATTAATCTAAAACATTATATAAATGTTACTTAAATTTAAATTAATTCATTTTAACAAAAATAAGATGATTCTATATTAATGTCACCCTTTCTCAATTACCTTTTTTTTATTGAGGGTTACTAGTTCAATATTACATCAATATGATTGAATAGTCTTTTGAAAAAACAAAAACATCAAATGTTAAATATTTATTTATTGTAGTCCTTAAAATGATAATTATATGTCCAAGACTTCATCTTGTTCAATACATTTTCTAAAATTTATTTAATTAATTTTTTTATGAGAATTTCAAGAAACATTAAAATAGTTTAAATTTTAATAAGTGCTTTATTTTTACGATTATTTCTTAAGTTTTATGATTTTTAAGTTGTATATTTATGATCATTTGAGATGTGATCTTTTGAATCACTAGTCATGAAATATGGTTGATAAAGACTGAATAAAAACTATGAAGAAAATGTAAAGCACAATTTTCCTATTCCAAACTACTACAATCCTCATATAGAGCTCAACAAAGGAATTCAAAACAAATGCAACAAAACAAGTACTCAAAACAATGTTATTGTAGAACTCCAATGTGATTTGATTTTCTCCAATGGTAGTTGGTAGATGGATGCTCCTTTTCTTGAAGATTACCTAATTTGACAGGATATACTTAGCTCAAAGTGTGACAATTGATAATAAGTGAGAATGTGCTTCTATTTATATATTTTTGGGAGATGCAATGGATGGTTGAGATTTGATGGTAAGATCAACGATGGAGGATGAGTGAGAGGATTTCCATAGGATCAAGAAGGGAATGGACAATTGAGATGGAGTTTGTTGAATTGTGAATGACTAGGATGCACTTACTAAATTTGGCAAGTGGTTGCAACCATGATAAGTGAAGGGGTCTTTTCTAGGTGATGTATTTAGTTGATTAAGAAAATTATAAGCTAAAGAAGTATTTAGCTGTCTACATTTTCCCCCTCTTTGATATAATTTCATGAATATGTGGTATAATGTAGCTTTAGTGGTAGGTTTCCGTGGTCACTTAGGGATGATGATGGAAGTGATTCCCCCACAAAATATTTATTATGTGAAATGGAACCTAGGAAATCTCTTGAAAAGATAAAGGATGATAAAAAGATGTACCATGATTGATAAAAGATTACTTGGGGTAAATCATGTGTGGATGATGCAAATGCCATGGATATAGATTCAATTATCGATAAGGATTAAGCATATTGGTTGATGCTTCTAAGACAATTAGATGATATGACCTTTTATTGGATGATTGCACATATTAGATGATGAGATCTCATAAGGATTGAGTGAAACTAAAATAACACATGATGTTTGTGTATGGATAGAGGATGGTATATGGTAAAAATGGATGATGGATAAATGTTTTCATAGAAAATTCACGTGTGAATAGAAACCTTTTATTTTTCCTAGCACTTAGAGTTATACACCATGATATAATGTATCATAATGACAATGTGTCATCTGTATATGGACTAACATAAAAGCAAAAAAATTGTGAATAACATACTAATCCAAAAGACATGTTGTTGAGGCTTTCCATTATATGAAGGATGAAGGAAACCATGTTGGTGTGATAGATGGAGCACTAGTACTATAAGAAAAAATAAAGCACAAACCCATATAGAAAAGAAATCAATACAAAAAAAATTAGTTGGTATCCAATGACATTTTGAATTCAAGGGTGTATGTGAAGATGGGATAGGGGGTGGATTAGTTGATGATGATTAGATTAGAGTTTTCCATTCATCAAGTTATGAGTTATGGATTTTATTGATGGGTAGGTGTAGGAATTTGGGTCCACTTTTTGGCCAGAAAATGAAAGTATTTTTCCTACAAATCAAAGTTTGTCATTTGACTAAAAATTTGAAGCACTTACATATGGAATATTGAAAATGTCTAGTAATATGAAATGTAGGATTTTTGAGTCTAACTTTTAAATATATGCAATGTGTTCTAATACCTAGATGAAACAAATTAATTTAGTATAGGATCATATAAAAAACATACATTAAAAGTCACTTTTTTAGGACCATACCATGCATGTGTCCAACAAGAATAATTTGACCTAAATAAAAGTATTTTGGTAATTAATTTTGGGAAAACATGTGTATTATACTAAAGATTGATGAGGATATTTTGTTATAACCTTTGTCCAAATTATTTCATTATTAATTTTTTATTAGCCCTAATTATTATTTTTTAAAACCTTTCATGTCTAGCAAGCATAACTTGAGCTAAACTTATCATGAAATGATTTTTTCATTGTGTAAAGAATGAAGTCTAGATTGATTTTGTATGATTTAAAAAAAAAAAAAAATAGTTATTAAAAATATTAATACTCGACATTTCAAGTTTATGGACCCATTTCCTCATAATTTAATTAATAAATACCAAAAACAAGTCTAATTATAAATCTAAAATGGTTTTTAATTTTTTCATAGAATTATAATAAAAAACCTCATCAATTGTATTGTTATACGAAGATTTTCTCCTGTTGTTTTCATGGAATTGTACTTGTAGGTCTAAGGCTAAGGAGTTGGTTTCCAAGCCTAAAAATATATATATTTCAAATTTCAAAATTTATGAAATGTGTACCTACTCTAAATTGTGTACATGTTTTAAAAACGAGTAGGAATATGTTGTAAGTAGGAATGCGTACTTGTTTTAGAAATTTAGGTTTAGGGTTTTGATCCTAAATGGGTACCCACTTTTTTAAATAGGTACTCATTCTTGTTGGGACATTTTTCTCAATAATTCCCCTAAATATGAACCCAACTTCTTGCTTCCACCCTAGTGATGATGATAAGATTGTTGATGATAAAAATGATGCATGGATGGTGTTGCTATCAATGATAACAACACAAATGGGTGATCCCACAATACTGGTTTACACATTTTGGCGAAACTAGACATTGAACTAATTTTTTTAACTAAATCTTCACTTTCAGGAACCTATAGCTACTAACCCATGAGGAATTTGAAGATGATGTGAACTATTGATTTGTGACATTTTGTTTGTAGATTTTAAATATTTTTTTTAAAAATATTGGAATCAAATTGCATTTATTTTTCCATCTCCTTTGAAAACTAGTTTTTAATAGTAAACACCATTTTTAAGGAGTGATGTTCACCATAAAAAACATAACTTTTTTCTATGAAGGATAAAAGTCTATTATTTTTTAATTTAATTTTGTAATTATGATATCTAGCATGTTCATTTGGTTTCATAGTGTTTTATTGAATTTTTTTTTCTTCATTAAATTTTTAAGTCAAACCAATTACAATTTAGACATAGATGGGCTATACACAACATAATTTTTTTTGTATGTATCAAAATTCTTTTTTTGTTGGATCAAGGACATCAATACCTAGCACAAACATATTTTTCAATTTTTTTTATAATCTACTATTTTTCCACATGTACAGAAGAAAGAGCTTGATTTTCAGTGAAAAACCTCAGTTTAATTTGTTGGAAAAAAAAGGACAGAAAACTGAGAGGGGGGGTGAATCAGTTGTCACAAAATAATAAACTTCTCAAAAAATTTCTTAAGTTAATCTTAGATCTGATGAATAAGAAATTAACACATTAGAGAGACAAAGAACACCAAGATTTTTTACATGGAAACCTTGTTAGGGGAAAAAATATGGTGGATGTTAGTCCACAATATTATACCCTATTAAAAGTATAATGAAATCAATAAGGGGAATGCACATGCATTTAGGCACACTACTTAGAGCTCAATACTCAATTACAGAAGGGGCTCACTGCCCAACAATATAGAATAGGAATAAAATCCAAAGGGTACGAACTGAGAAAATAGCTTCTACACAAACCTGATTATAGTTCCAATTAAGCACAAAAACTCCTTCACAAACTACTTCACACTTTTCTTGATCTTCTTCACACTCCACTCCACAATCGAATCATATTCGCACATACACACATAGGAGCACACCTAGCACACGAAGCACACGAAGCACCGATGAAACAATCGCTCTTATATATCTGCTACATGAGATTTTATCAACAACTTAGTCGGCCAGGGAAATAAAACATATTTTCAATGTTGGCCAAAATTTACAAATAAATTTTCAATGTGAATCCACCAAGGTCAACCACAGCATAGTGGAGACCCAAATTAACATCTCCAACACAAAAAGACTCGAATTAATTTCACTTCAAAGATCCACAACATGCTACCACCATCATGTCGGCCAAGAACATGAAAAACCAAACATGCACAAGAAAAATCTTTGACAACGAGTACACCGATTAATGTGGACATACTACAAAGATAGATTACAATCTAGAAAAAACCAAAAACATCAAGAAACAATAGAGAAATATCCACGGCAACTGAGATTACTAGAATCACATAAACTTCACTTAAGAACACTTACAAAGACCACATAAATACTGTCATACCACAACATGATCAAATCTATATGTGGACCTCTAAAAATTTTGGTAGATGATCTAGATACTCTAAAAAATAAACCCTTTAGTCCACAACAGCTGAACTTCAATGTAAAGAACAAGACACCTTCATGACTTGCACAGTTCCACTGGGAACCTGGAACACTCTCTTTTGCAATTTTCTCAATATCCTTGACATATACAGCCTCTGATACACCAAATGCTAATAGTGTTGACATCAATGACAACCACATATTAGCAACACGTCCATAGCATAGAAAAATCTCCCCCTTTGGAATTGATGGCAACACATGATGTGAAAAACACCATCAACCCAACACACTTGCTTTCCCTTTGGTTTTGACTCTTCTCAATTTCTCTTCTCCCCTTAAAAGGATTTTTCACATTGCACTTCTCCCCCTTTGACATTAATGGAAAAGGTAACCATGACCTTTCCATACATGCATTTTGAACCATGTATCTACACATCTGACTACTCCCCCTGAGTAGCATCCATAGAAACATCAATCCATATCATAATTTAGCAATGTAGCTTATGAATTGATGCAAGTAAATGCATCTTTTAGTTCTTATCAAGAGTGGTAATTACCCCTAGAATTCCTCTGAGATACTCAAAATTATCCTTCAACAACAACTTAGTAAAGATGTCTACAATATGTTCTTTGGTAGGCACATACTCCAATCTAACTTCTTTCTCATTCACTTTCTCCCTCAAGGAGTGAAATTTGATTGATATATGTTTAGTCTTATAGTGCAGCACTGGATTCTTTGAAATATTTATTGCACTTGAATTGTCACAGTATATGGAAATAGGTTATTCATATGCCACCCTAATATCTTTCAACATTTGTTTCATCCATATTACTTGAGTACAATTATTTATAGCAACAATGTATTCTACTTGATAGATAGAAATAGAACTTTTGCTCATGAGACATCAGCTTCTTTCTAGGGAAAGCACCACCACTAATTACTTTTGATATCATCATCTCAGCAATCACATCAATGATGCACTCCAAGTGAGATCATCATCAGCACAGATGCAAAGTCAATTGAATTATTTCTTTTAATTCTCAGGAATTCTCTTGATAAGTAGTCTGTAGCAGTTCTGCAGATCCAACCTGAAATCTAGCAACCATACATACAACATTCATAATGTCTAGTTTGGTCTGAGTTAAATAGAGCAATCCACCAATCATTGATTTATACCTTGTTTGATTTTCCTTAGGAGAGTCATCATTACATATTAATTTTGCATCATCCAGTCCACCGCTTAGGGTACCAGCAGGCTTGGTCTTCCCAAATTTCTTTAGTAGCTCTCTCATATTTGGACTGGAATATAGAAAATTTCCTTATCTATACAGTAACTTATAATCCTAGAAAGAACTTCATCTCTCCAATCATACTCATCTCAAATTCATCCTTCATCTCATTAGAAAAATTCATACATAAATTGTCATCTCCTCCAAAAATGATGTCATCAACAAAGACTTCTATAATTAACTCTTTAACATGATCCAATTTGAAATATAAGTTGTTGTTAGCAGTACCTTTAGTGAATCAAATAGTAAGTATTTGTCCAATCTATCATACTACAAATACAAGAGGGCTTACTTAAGTCCATATAGAGCTTTCTTCAAATGACAAAATACATGTCTTCCTTGTCAGTAAATTTGAGATCCATCCCAGCTACTCTATACTTCTTCTTCAGTTCATTCAAAAGTACCAACTTCATCCATTTGATGATTTTATGGATTTTTGCTTATGCCAACAAGAAGAATAATATAATATTCCAATTCTGTATGGAAAAAGTTTCTTCGTGTACCTTCCATGGCTAGAATACGTTTACATACCGGTGTGCTTTGTTGGACCATGGCCTTGTTCAGTACCTTGTTCTAAAACAACCATTTGATACCAATCCACATTTTGTCTTTAGGAACTAGTGTCCATTTTTCAATCTTTTCAATTTGTATATTCCGTTCACTTAGCTTTATCCAGTGTTCATCTTAGTAGGCTTGGTATTTTTTAGGTTCAATCTTTTTAAGAATCAGGGCAATACTCTTTTGCAGTCACTTTCTTCTAGTTTAAACTCCTTTGTTATTCTTATCTCTATAATTTGAGTTTTAGAATGGTTGGCTACATACAGGTTTAGGAACCTCATAATCTTCTAGTTCTTTTGTTGCTTTCTTACGCACCGCCTCTACGCTACCGTTTATTTGATTTGCGAGGAGATAAGTAGGGTTTTTTACGGAACATGGAATAATCTGAAGTTTATTTGGTGTTTGAACATTTTTCCCTTTGTTTGTATTGTCTTCATCTGAATCATATTCACAATATTTTGATGATTTAGTAGAATCCTCATCAACTCTGAAATTTGCACTCTCAACTATATTTCTCAGTCTTCTGTTATAGCATGGTAGGAATTTGGCACTAGTGAGTAATCTAAAGATTCACTTCATCCCTTCTTGCATCAACTTGCCTATATCATCATATCTCTTTATATAACATTTGCTTAAGATCTTGGAAATATTTAATAGCCAGAGCATAAAGCAAACCATAGCTCAAAAGGAGTCTTACCATAATTACCATTTACATTTACCTAATTCAAAGTGTACATAGCAGTGCTTACAACTTCACTCCAATAGATGTGAGGCACATTTCCTTCAATCATCATTATTCTAGCAGCATCCAAAATTGTTCAGTTCTTTCTCTCAGCAACACCATTTTGTTGAGGGGTTCGCGGAGCAAATAACTATCTTCTAATTCCATGCTCTTCACAGAAAGTTATGAACTCCACAGGTGCGTTCACCACCTCTGTCAGATCCTACAGTTACTTGAATTCGGACCTTTCTCATTCCTCGCCATAGCCTTAGAGCATCCCAGACTTTTCCGGTGCTTCACATTTTTCTCTTAAGAAGGAAACCCATATCATTCTAGAGTAATAATCAATAATCAACATAAAGTACCTTTCTCCATCAATACTTCTGATTCTAGAGGGACCATAGAGGTCAGTATGTAGTAGCTCCAACAAATCATTTGAATGAAACTGTTTTCTCTGGAAGGAGAATCTAGTATGTTTACCCATTTGACACTCCTTACAAATTGTGTTAGCAAGCTTCACTAACTTAGGTAGATCTCTTACTGCTTGAGTGGAACTTACCTTGACAATGTTATCAAAATTTACATGACACAACCTCCTATGCCACAACCAACTTACATCTACTTGAGCAATTAAACAACTCCCACTAGTAGTATTCAGGTGAAAAATATTACCTTTTGTCTTTCTACCTCTAGCAATCATATTGCCAGAACTTCCCGCATTATCTTACATCTTCCATCTTTGAACTATAGATTATATCCCTTATGAACCATTTGTCCAACACTCAACAAGTTGTGCTTCAAGCCTTCAACATAGAGGACATCATTAATGTTGTCCTTACCACTAAGGCAAATAGATCCTCTGCCATGAATCACACCAGCATTGTTGTCTCCAAATCTTACAACACCACCATCATACTTCTCTAGACTTACAAAAATTTTTTATCACCAGTCATATGATGTGAGCATCCATTGTTAATAACCCACTTATCCTTTTCTTCAACTCGGGCTACAAGAGCTTTTCACACATCTTTAAAGTAGATTTAAGTAGCCCTTAGGACTAGCTTTCAGTGTTAGAAATGAAAACCCATTCATCTGCAATTTTATCTTTTATCAGATCATCATTAGTCACTCCTTGAGGAAAAATATAGCATTTTTTTTTGGAATCTAAATTTATGGAGGCTTCAATCTAGGAACTCTTTGGGGACATCACGGATACAAGAATGACCCTATATTTTACTGCAAGAAAAACATTTAATAGGTAACATTCCTTCATACTTACCTTTTCCTCTGCATTCTTTCTTTACAATCAATGCTTCCAATTCTTCTACCTCTCTTTCTTTATCTTCAAGCTATTTCAGTTCTTCATCATACTTGGATATCTTTCTGGAACATTCTCCCAGACCATATCTTTCCTTGTTAATTCTGGATATAGTAGCCTTGAATGCATATTCAATTTTTAGAATAGATTCACCAAATTCACTTAATTCAAAAGCATCAAGCTTACCAACCAGCGTGTCTCTTGACATCTTTGTTACTGATTTGAGCTCTTCAATAGCATGAGCCTTCACTTTGTAGGAGGGAGGCAAGGATCTGAGTATCTTAACTACAATTTCATCCTCATCTAGGGAACCACTGACACATGTAATACCCATCACTATTTCATTTACTCTTTCCATAAAAGAAGAGATATTTTCATTTTCACCCATCTTCAAATTCTCATACTTGCCTTTCAAGCTTTGTAGCTTAGCCATCTTCACTTGTGCATCTCCTTCATACAAAGTTTCTAGCTTCGTTCAAATCTCATTAGTTATTTGCAGTCCTACCACATTTTCCATCTTTGAATTTGTCATAGCACTCACCAAAGCTTCAATAGCCCTGATATTGTTTTCAACATCTTTGATCTCATCAGCAGTGGAGGGACCATTCTAAGGAAGAACATATGGATCTTTTGTAATCTTCCAGTAGACTTCACGAATACACCTTAGGTGACATTGCATCCTGAATTTCCATAGTGAGTAGTTAGTTCCATCAAATCTTAGGCTGTCCTTCTTGAATGTTGCCATCTTAGATCACCTCAAGCTTTTAAATATCTTTAGAGGAACTTGCTCTAATACCAATTGTTGGAAAAACAAGGACAAAAACCTAAGAGGGCGGGGGGTGAATTAGTTGTCACAAAATAATAAAATTCTCAAACTTTTTCTTAATTTAATCTCAAATCTGATGAATAAGAAATTAACTATAAGTAATTAACACATCAGAGAGACAAAGACCACCAAGATTTTTTATGTGGAAACCTTGTTAGGGGAAAAGCCATGGTGGATGCTAGTCCACAATATTATACCCTAATAGAAGTATAGTGAAATCAATAAGGGGAATGCACATGCATTTAGGCACACTGCCCAGAGCTCACTACTCAATTACAGAAGGGGCTCACTACCTAACAATATAGAATAGGATTAAAATCTAGAGGGTATAACTAAGAAAATAGCTTTTACACAAGCTTGATTACAGTTCCAATTAAGCACTGAAAACTCCTTCAAAAACTACATCACACTTTGCTCAATCTTCTTCACACTTTGCTTTGCAATTGAATGATATTCACACATACATACATAGGATAACACTCAACACACGAAGCACACTTTGTACCAATGAAACAATTGCTCTTATATATCCACTACATGAGATTTTATCAACAACTTAGTTGACTAGGAAAATAAAACATATTTTCAATGTCGGCCCAAATTTACAAATAAATTTTCAATGAAAATCCACCAAGGTCAGTCACAACATAGTGGAGACCCAAATTAACATCTCCAACACAAAAAGACCCCAATTAATTTCACCTCGAAGATCCACAACACACTACCACCATCATGTTGGCCAAGAACATGAAAAACCAAACATGCGTAAGAAAAATATTTGACCACAAGCACATCGGTTAATGTGGGTGTACTACAAAGATAGAGCACGATCTAGAGACAACCAAAAAAATCAAGAAACAATAGAGAAATATCTACAACAACTGAGATTACTAGAATCACACAAACTTCACTCAGGAACACTAACATAGACCACAAAAATACTGTTAGACCACAACATGATCAAATCTATGCGTGGACCTTTGAAACTTTTGGTAGATGATCTACATACTCTCAAAAATAAACCGTTTATTCCACAACAACTGAAATTCAATGTAAAGAACAAGACGCCTTCATGACCTACACAGTTCCACTGGGAACCTAGAACACTTTCTTTTACAATTTTCTCAATATCCTCGACATATACAGCCTCTGATACACCAAATGCTAATAGTGTTGACATCAGTGAAAACCACATATCAGCAACACATCCATAGCATCCAACATAATTAAACTAAAAAAATACACAATAAAACCAAAATATATTACTACCATCATCTAGTTGGGTCTGTGAAGTTGATTCAATTTTCATCTTCAACCCAAGCTTAGAAAGGAAAATTTTTGTAGAAAATTGCTAGAGGAGAGGCATAAGGACAAAAAGGGGGCTTCAAACAAACCCCCCTTCGAGCGAACCCCCCTAGACTCCTTCGAGCAAAGGGGGGTTCTCTCGAAGCCCCCTTTTTTGTAATTTCCCTTTGTTTTCATTAAAAAAAAAGGTGCAAAAATGGGGATGGCATCACAAGGGGGTTCACTTGAAGGGGTGCTTCCAACAAACCCCATTTTGGGTTCATAAGAACCCCCCCTTCGAGCAAACCCCTAAAAACACTTTTTTTCTTTAGAGCATTTTTGCACCCAAATATTAGAAACAATATATCTTGATGATGATAATTGGACTAATTTTAGATTAAACATAGTTTGTAACAAGATAAGGAACAAATATAATGAATTTATTTTGGATGGAGGCAAGATTTTGAGTAGGGTATGTTTGGATTTATGTGCTTACAATTGGAAGAAGTACTTTGGAGATCATGTTATAGATTGGAAATGTGTTTAGATATGTTTTTAATTTTATTTGTCATCTTGATTTTGGAACAAATAGCAAGGGATATCTTAATCCTAGAGGAAAGGATGAAGTTGGTTTGGATTGAATGGTTGATGGATTGGATGTCATGGGGAGGATATGGATTGATGAAGGGATTTAAGTGGAGATATCCAAGGATTACATCACATAGGATTAACATTTTTTGATCTAAGATAGAGGTTGGGTAGTGCTAGATGTAGGAATTTGAGTGATGGTAGATGGTGTGTAACCAAAGGATTACTATGTTAAGATTTTTCAAAGTATGCATTAAGCTTTTCCCCCTAATATTTGTAAAGATCAAGCTAGGTAGGTAATATAAATGAGGAATGAATAAGTAGATATAGTGGATCAATTGGTATGATGAAATGACATTATAGGAGGGATGGGCGTGGTGAAATGGATGAGCCAACTTGTCCCCAATTGTGTGGTTCACATAGCTACTTAGTTTACATATGATAAACATAAATAGGTTTTTGTCATGGTAGTTACCCAATACACCATAAGAAGTGGTTTTCACCATTGGATAAATTATTCCTCTTGATATTTTTTCAATTGTTTATTTTAATTTAATTTAATTTTTTTTTGTAATTTTCCAATTTTGAAATTTTAGACTTATTAAATTTTTTGAACTATTGATTTTTTTAGGTATCATGTGCATGGATGTTTTATGCAGCTAATATAGATTCTTTTAGTATGACATGCTAATAATATCCTACATAAGTACATAGTTGTGTTGTTAGGATCTTTGTACTGATATACAACACAATTATGATGATCTTTGATAGTTTGGTTGGGGTTGTCCAAATATAAAAATCTTGATAGAGTGTCATCGTAACTATTTTGGTAAAGTGTTACAACAAGGATTTGATATATTCTAGGTTTTTGGGTTGTATTTAGGATGAAGGTGTATTTATTTAGATGTTGGAGTTGGGAATGGGAATTTGGAATGCTGATTTGATAGGTTGGAATTTGGAGGTGGGTGTTTGGACTAAGGTATTTAATATTTGGATTGGAATAAGAGATTTTGGAATTGGGATTAGGATTAGGATTGAGACCAACAATCTATTTGGATTCTAATTTTTTGCATGATAATTGTGAAGGTGGTACACACCTATTTATGTAATTGTGACATTTGAGTAATGGATTTTCTTTTATGAATTTATTTTATTGAATTCATGAATTTAATTTTCTTTGTGTTCCATATATATATATATGAAATATATGAAAACTAACAGGGTTTCTGGAAATGTATGAGTTGATGGACAATGGACCTATTTCTCACTAGTTTCATTCAAAATGTAGGATGTAGAGGAAAAATGTGAAAACTAATAGAACTAACTATCAAAATAAAGATCTAGAAAGGTGAGAATGATGTGCACCTACCAGCAAAGATGCTTTTTCAAACCTCACTAAGGACTCATTTTCCCTTTGGTGAATGGGTCCTAGCTAGGGTTTCTAGAAAATGCTTTTTGGGTTTTGTTTTGCTTAGTCTACACCTCCAGATTCTGGGTGTTCATTTTTGGAAAGTTAGAAATAAATTTTGTAGAGGACTCTCTATGATTTGACAACTTTTCTTGCAACTTTGATGAATTTGCAACTTTCTTTATTTTTTCTCTTCAAATGATCTTCAACCTAAAATATGCAATCACACATCAAAGAGAGAAAAATGTTGTTTGTTAGGTGAATAGGGATTTACCTTGGTCAAACCCTGTTTTGGTAATTAAACCTTGAAATGAAATGAAACATGAAAGAAGGAATGATGAATGAACAACAGTATGAAACAACTCACCAAACCTTATTCAAACCTTGTATAACAAATCTGTAAACTAGAAATGCCTCCAACAATGATCTTGATCATGAAACTTGATGTGAAATAATGTCCTTGAATTCTTACATAGATCTTCAACTCTACATCACCATATTAGCCCAAACAAAATGCAAGATGCAAGACATATTTGACATGACAATGGAATATTGATTGCTGCAATAATCTTCTATAAATCTACCCTTGAATTCCTTGAAATTGCTCTTGAATGCTCTTGAAGTGCTCTTGTGAAATTACTCTTGATTGCTTATGAAATTCTAAGATCTTAGCTTGAAATTCTAGGATGAACTTAGTGAAATAAACTTTTATTTATACATATCTTAACATTAATTCCCAAAATTTAAATATCACAAGCTGATGTTGAATTATAGATTTGAAATTATTAAAATACTACCAAAAACATATTTCAAAGAAGGGTCCTAGGTCTAAGTGAGGACCCATTTGCCATAGGGAGAATGGGTCTTAGGCAACTTACCTAGGACACACATCAAATAGTGTTAAACCTCATGTAAAAATAGAGTCCTAGATCTAAGTGAGGACCCATTCACCTTATGGCGAATGGATCCTAGGTCACTTACTTAGGACACACATTGGACAATGTTAAACATTATGTAAAATAAGGGTCATAGGTCTAAGTGAGGACCCATTCCCCCTATGGAGAATGGGTCCTAGGTCACTTACCTAGGACACACATCTTCCAAAGTTAAGTATTGTGTAATGACATTTATGAATGGGTAAAAGTACAAAGTGTCACACTTTTAGCCAACTTATCAACACAACTGAATTTAAGTATTTCTAACTAAAAATCAAATTTGTCAAAAATATGATCTAGTAAGATTCATTCTAGCTAAGTTAGATACTTCCACAACCTTTTCAACTAAAATTGTTGGCTAAAAATATATAGAGCAGCACTTTGACGCCAATTTTCCAAAAAAAAAGTTATTTGAAAAACTTGATGCTTCAATAACTTCTACTCATGTAAATAACAATTTTTTTTTAAATATAAAAATATCCTTTTGTAGATCCATAAGTATAATTTTCAAAAATATATTTATTTTAATAGTATAATTATTATTTATATTTTATTTATTATTTAAATTACTAAAAGTAGGTTATCAGGACAAAATATTAGGTTGATTACCATTCAAAGGAAAAATACTAAAACTTATTTAAAAAGTTAAAAAAAAATGATGCACTAGATAAAAGAATCTATATCATGATGGTATAATTTTTTTTCTATTTTAGATAAATATTTAATATGAAAATTGACGTCAAATGGAAATAGCTATTTTTTAATAAACACACATTTTAATATTTATTGAAAAATATATATTTATAAAAATTGGAAAAACATATATCCATGCACTAAAGTTTAAAGTTATAAATACATACAAAAAATTTGAAAGAGAAAAATTACTATAAAAGTCAAGGACATCCCATGTAACACTCATTTTAGGCATTTTATCAAGAACTAAATTCTAGTATTCCATTAAAAACTAGTTTAAAATAAATTTTATTTTTATTTTTTAAAATAAAAACATAAAATATACTAAAAAATACACATTTTACTAGTTCACATCATTTCAAAATTCAAAAAATATATGCCATTTTTTAGTGATTCAAGTTTAAAATTTGGATCAATGTTGGTTATTTCCTTTAAAGTGTGACACAACTTTGTGCTTTTACCTGTGTTAGAGTAAATAGGATATTTACCCATGCTTAGGTTTACTTAGGCATGATTATGCATTTAATTTTCCCAAGTGGTTTTAACCTGTGTGGGTAGTTTTCCCACTCGTCCCATTTTTCTTGCCTTTAAAAAGGCTATGCATTGTGTAATATAATCATCTCATATTTTTCCCTCTTCTAAGTGAAATAGCACACATTGTTTCTTCCTGCATATTTTAGTGGAGGATGTATCATGAAAGGATTTTCCTTTAAATGGTTTGATCCAAAGGGTTTACTCAGAGACTGCCATTCATGTCCTCCTTCCTAGAGTTTTGAATTTTATATTTAAGATTGTTTTTCCAATATTTTAAATTTTCAAATTTCCAAAATTTGTCTTTTAATATTTCTTTTTATTAGCTATATTTTCTCATAAGCATTGCATTGGGAGGAGGGTCTCTCTTAGTTGAATTCTTCCTATGTCACTGATTCAAAAGGAGGTGTGATTTTAAAACCAAATTTCAGCCTTTGAAGCCTCCTGACTTCAGATAGGATTTGAAGGAAGGTAGAGGCCTAGTTTTTGAAGAAGGTAAATTTGATTTGGAGAGGATTTTTTCACATCAAGAAAATTGAATCATTGGAGCAAGTAATCGTGAGGTTACAGGAACATTCTGAGGTTGCATTTCAACCTTGGCTAGATGTGATTTTATTTTTGGCGGCCACAAATTGGGAGTAATTCTTTTTTTTTCTAGGTTGCATTGATTCCAGTTAAAGGTATTTGCATTTGTAGTAGGTGGCATGATTTTTTCTTGTTGCAGAGGAAAAAAGCTTATTTCTTACAAGCCGCACAACCCATCCTGTGGTCATGATTTATGTATTTGGAGGTCAAGATTTATCCACAACTCGTGAATTTTTCCAGAGGAGGGCATTTTCTTGTTCATTGGTGGCATTTTTTTTCTAAGGTCATGATTTTCTATTGAAGAGGCTTCTGTGAGGTAGCATTTTGGTGAATATTACTAGAGACTAGGCCGTGATTTTTTTTCTTGGCATTCAAATCCATTGAAAATCATTGATATTCATATTTGAAGGGAAATGATTCTGAAGAGGTCACAACGTTTCCTCAACTCCATCGCCTTTTCTCCATTCATTGTGGTCACCATCAATAGGGTCATGAGTCTGATTTGCTACTCAAAAGGGACATTTTTTCTACAATCCCAATTTTGTGCATTCCAGTCACCATTTGTAGTAAGAAAGGCATGATAGAACTAGATTTGCAGTGCTATTTCTCTGCTGTGCACTTTGGTTTGATCTACTTTTTAAGTTTCCTGGTCATGAAAGAGCTTCATAAGGAGCTCCAGATTTGGAATGGGTTCATATTTGATTTGGTGTTACCTAGCTTTGCCTTTTAAAACGAGATAATTTTGATAAATTTTTTCCCAGCAAATATTTTAGGGTTCAAATTGTTGAAACCAAATAAAGGTGGGCCCCTATGTTTGGAAGTTGTCCTGGAAGCATTTTCATTCCACATTGTATGCTGAGATTAGTTTTGTTTTAACAGAGTTAATGTCTTTTACTATTGTATACAAGTCCCCACATAAAAGCCATCTTGTTTTTAAAATAAGGATTTTACTTAAGGGATTTGGTGTGGGGAATCCAGTGTTTATTCTTTTGTACTCAATTTTTTTTTAGATTCTCAACCCTTTTTTGCATTATTACTTCCTAAAGTATTTTTTAAGGCTTCATTTGCAGTATTTGGGAGTTTCTAATTGTTGTTGAAGGTTAATGTCTTTGTAATCTTGGAGATTTGTTAGTTGATTATGGGGTTTTCATTTCAACCTATTGTGATTATGATGAATAGGGGAAAATATAAACAATGGAGAGATTGTATCATAAAACATCTCAGGTGGCTTCATTTGTTGCCACATTTATATAATCTTGTTCCCCTCCTTGGTACTGATAGTGGGAGAAATTCTGGTATGGAATTGCAAAGGGATAATGTCCTAGGAGTTATTGCAATGCATATTGATGATGCCACTTTGAATGCTATTGATCATTTTGAGCGTCCTCATATTCTTAATGGACTAAAATTTGGGAAATACATGGAGATACTGAAATCAGCTATTCCCAGATGATCATGTTTCAAATTGTCTTGTGCCTCTTCATTTTTCAGATAAGATACCCTATGATCTCGCTACTATGCAGGATTTTAAAGTTTTGGAATACTTTGAATCTTTAGATGAGGATGATGAGGATTCTTCAGATGCTCCTTCTTCTCCATTAGGGACAATTGATGTACCTTCACCTTCATTGATTCATTGTGCAGATTCATTGATTGAGGCTCCTATCATCCTTGTTCAGCAAGACCTTACATCTTGTGTTGATGATTCATTACAACAAGTATTTCATTGTCTTCTTGATTGGGATTCGTATTTTCCAAACATTGGTTCATTGTTTGTGGAATCTCACATTTATGACTTGGAAGACACATTTGAGGGTATGTGTTTGTGCAAGATCATGATGGGCCAAAAAGTGGCAATATGATGAGTATGTGGCTAACATTTTGTATACCCAAAATTGATGAAGACAAAAAGGGTTTCTAAAGGAGATTCTCAGCTTTCCACCAATATAAATTATGCTTTACTTTGAATTTAATAAATAATTATTATTGATTTTCTATTAGAATTACGACTAAAGTACTAATTGATAGGCTGATGGAAAAAAATCTATAGCTTTCAAATGGTATCACATTTTTTGAATATGAAACATGTGTCACATTCTATGCTTTGCATACTATAAGATTAAAAAATGAATTTCATGAATTTTGACCACAAGTTAAGGTGGTATTTACATATGAGTTTTTATATTTTTAAAAGTTGTAATAAAAATTCATAATTAATTATTTACTTGGAAAAAGTTACAAAATATGCATCACATTGGACATATCCTCTATTATATTTAAAATCTTATAAAGTTACTATTTTATTAAGTGGTTAGGTGACTGATAGACACTTATTTTTCCAATTAGTACTAATGCATTGAAATTTCAAATTTTCAAATAGATTTTTTTTCAAAAACCTAGTATGCTTAGGAAATCATATCCAATTTGCTATATCTATTCTCATATTTTGAAATATAGATAAATTATTCACTTTTTAATGAAAGTTGCATAACTTGATATTTCCTGATTTTTCACCACTTGAGCCTCGCTTTTTCCATGATGATCCCGCATATACCCTCAGATATCCTCCCATTTCTGATGGAGGCTAGTAAAATCCATTGTCACTCCATCCAATTTCGAGAATGTTCAACTGCTCTGCAGTTCTTTGTCGGTCACCTCTCTATTGTGGACGGGTGTTCCTGATTGGGTTCGTGTACTCATCTTCAAGGTCTGTGACATATGAGCAAATTTCACAAATCATTATTTTCAAGATTCTTCTTTAAATTCTATATGAAATGGGAAGCATTCCTGCATTTGTATTTGGTTTTGTTTCTTCCAAAATGGAGACAATTTGTTTGTGGACATTGGATTATATTTTGTATTCAAACACTTACCATTTTTGTAGGTGATTACACATTGTGTGGGGGATATATAGTCTATTTATTTCCCTCTTATGGTGGGTCATTGGTTGTATACATATGATGTATGTAGTCCTTGGGGGGTGTGATTGAGTCCTCCATCCATGCATCATTTTTTGTTTTTCTTTTCTCTCTTTTGGAGTAGGGTTTTTTTCCCATAGGGTTTTTCTCCTTTTCTCCGGGTGTGAGAGATTGCATTATAAATAGGTACCTAACATGGTTGTGTATCCAAGACCCATATTGCATTTTCATTTTTGCATAATAATCTCCCTAAGTTGCACTTAAGGGGGGGTGTTAGGGTAAATAGGATATTTACCCATGCTTAAGTTTACTTAGGCATGATTATGCATTTAATTTTCCCAGTTGGTTTCTTCCCATGTGGGTGGTTTTCCCAGCTATCACATTTTTCTTTCCTTTAAAAATATTGTACATTGTGTAATAATCATCTCATATTTTTCCCTCTTCTCTGGTGAAATAATGTGCATTGCTTCTCTCATATATTTGTGGTGCATGCATTTGCAAATGATTTTCCTAGGATATTTGCTCCAACAACCCGAATGTCAGGTTTTATCCCTTATAATTTTAATTTAATTAGGCTTGGATCTAAATTAAAGGGAACAATTAAGGAAAATTAACCTCAATTAATTAATAAAGCCCTAGGTTAATGTGAAAGTGTAAAGGTACACCTTACAACACCAAAAAAATGGCACAATTAAGTCCATTTAATTAAAAAGGACACTAAAGTTAATGTGAATATGTAAAACATATTACAACTCTAAATTAAGGCATAATTAAGCTTATTTTATTATTAATTATTCCCAAATTAAGTGTGAAAAAGGGATACTTTTTCCTACACTACATTTTGTCCCCACTTTAGTGAGAGTATGATGCCATGTCAAACTCACACTAAAGTAGACATCCAAGATATGTATGTATGTAGCAATGACAAAGACACATAATCATACACTATCAAAGACTAGGAAGATCAAGCCTAGACTGTCCAACGTGATGTGGAGTACATCTAAGCTATGGGTTTGTGCTCACTCTATGGTAGCAAAAATTTAAGTTGTCCACTAGGTGGGTCTTCCAATAAAGTGGCTTAGTGAGAAAGTCATGCTAGGTCTACAGGCTCTCACCATACAATGAGAAATTCATGCCTCTATGTCAACTTCTCATCATACTAACCATACCAAAGCTATCCTTTTTGATAAATCCAATAAGTTTCAACATGGAAAGGTTCCATAGGAAATCAAGGTGTGTTATGCTAGGTTCCCTTGAATTTAAGGTTCAGGCTTCACAAGGTTAGCAAGCTGCATTATGCCTAACACTTATGAACATTATGTATATAGGATTTTGTTTAAGGGAGCTTGCTTCATTCATGTAAGTTCTTCTTTTTAGAGAACATCGTGCCTAATGTATCCAAGAGAGGACAAGTCAACCATAAAAGTTTTGCAACTTAGGGAATGTAGTGCATCGCATCACCACTAAGAGGAAAATTTTAT
>VDFB02263915.1:64236-166798 GCA_007258455.2 Sequoia sempervirens
GTGCCAACTGCCTCACGATCGGCGATCTGTTCACACGCTCAAGAAAACCCGCTCTGATACCACCTGACGAGGGAGCAAACCCGAGACACAAAAATAATGCACACAACTAGCAAACTTTCTTATTATTCAATAATGAAAAATCTTACATGCAGAGGATCACAAATCCTCGAGCTCTGTGATACATGCAAATTACAAACTTACAGGAAATTACCCAGATCCCCTTTCACAGCATGCAAACTTCTTTCCCCAAAAAGTTACCCAAAAATCAGAAACAAGCCCCTAAATAGACCCATTTCCATTTGGAACCAAAAACAACCTTCGAGATAAGATTTTTGACAATTTGGCGCCAAAATTACAATTTGAAATTCAAGATAAATTCATAGTTGAAAATTAGCACATTTCTAAAATATGCACCAACTTCCGGAAGCCATAACTTTTAATCCGACCGTCGGATCTTCAATGATAATACCTTTTCGGAAAGCTCTCGAAAAGACGATTTTCCATAAAGTAGGCCTTCGGTAGACTACTTTGGCGTTTTCGCAAATTTTCAGGCCCATCCGGGATCGTTTGGTGCTTCAAACTGAGCTCGGAAGGTTTTTCAGGTCAAAAAGCAGAAATTGGAACTTGAATAACTTTCAAGTCGTGAATGATCTTGACCTGATTCTTTCACCAGACTGTGTATTTTTCCATCCTGAACCTTCCCATAAATTTCTGTCTTCCCACGACTTCAAATGCAAACCTGCTAAAAATAGCAGTTGAGCAGAAAAAGCAGAAAAGTAGTTCTAAAAGTTGGAAACTCTTACTCGACGAAAAGGGTATCCAGAAATACAAAAACATCTACAAAAAGAAAACAACAGGAACAAAAATGGAAATCATCTTTTTGGGTGATGCAAGATTGCCCTCACACCACTGGATGCTCCTGCATCAGAAAGATGCAAGATCTTGAGGATCTTTCAGTTGTTGACATAATAAATACCAACTGTACAAGGTTTGAATCTTGGTTGGTGATATTATAGGTAAGAAGCTCTACCATTATGCCACAAGATCTCATTGTATGATTATTTATTTGTTGTTGCAAAGAATTTTAGCAAAATACATGCTCTTATTTCACACATGAAGATTATTAAGGGAAAGAATTAATTATCCTCCACTATTACTTGGGTTTGTTTTGAGTTTTTGAATTTTTATCATTTTAGATATCTAAAATAATTTATCTCAATCAATTTTCATCCAACGCATTGTAAAAAAAATGATATAAGATTGAAGACAATATATCTTGTCATAAATATAAATACAACATTAGTACAAATATGAGAGGTAAAATAGAAAGAATCATGAGTGTTGGTATGAAAATAAGACATATTTAGAACATTCATACGATAGGTAAGTTCATTCATCTACTTATATTTTAATATGTTTAATAATATGAATGAGTGACTATAACAAGAGAATGAGGTGTTGGTTTAAACATTCACATAAATAAGAAACTATTGAAAATATAAGGAAAGAACATGTCTAGATGTAATATATGATAATAAACTTTAGACATGAGTATAGATCTATACATTTAATCAATACAAAGTTGAGGATAAGTTCCTAATTGTAAATATGGTATGATAGTACATAAATAAAAATATTTGAAAGTAAAGAAAATAAGTTAAAACCACTTAGATATAGTCAAATGAAATTAAAAGAGCTTAATTTTTCCTCTGTCGATTACATTATATTTCCTTGTTAGTAAAATTCTATATGGACGAAAAAAATAGGGCGTAAAAAGGATTATTATATCAAAGAATTCAATCCCACAAGGGACCATGAAGAAAAAGCTTATATAGGAGCGAATATCAAATGGAAAGCAAAAATGTTGATAGCTCAATTGCGAACTAGTTCACACCATCTTAGGTGTGAAACGGGTAGGTGGGTGGTTCCTAAAGAAGAGTAGGAAAATAAAATATGTCATTTCTGTAACAAGGGTACGGTGAAGATGGAATGGCACTTTATCATAGAATGCTCAACATATAAAGACATATGGGCCAGCTATGGGGATACGGTGCAGGTTGACAATTTAAATACCTTGTTTGATGATTCAAGACTCGACAAAATTGCAAACTTCATCATCAAAATTCACTACAGAAGGGTTGATGTCAAACAGAGCCTCCATTTTGTCTAGGGCGGTGTTGTGGGTGGTTCCTGTGTTGCTCTTGGGTCCCATAGGCTTCTTTGGCCTCGTGGACGTCATTAAAATATTTCATTTTAGTGTTGATAAATAAAATCTCATTGAGAAAGAACAAACCATGCATGGTTGATACATTAGCCTATAGGATTGTATATACAACTTAGGTGAATCAAAATATTTAGAAGTAATAAATAGTTGAACAAGCTTGTTAAAATAGAGGAAATATGCATAATATGTGCATTGATAAATCAATAAAACAATAAGGTGTACACTAAATTATTAATTTGTTGAATTTGTAACTATTAAGATAATTTCACTTATGTCAAGGTAGTTTCACTTGTGTCATAATGATTGTATTAATATCATGGAATTTTCACTAATATTAGTATGATTTTGACTTTGTTTTTTGTGGTACTTCAATGTTTTCTTAATGATATAATGCTTTCACAAAAGTAAAATATAAAAAAGTAACAAAGTGAATATACATCTCTTCATTTATTTTGTACTTGAACTAATTATTTATCATATTTTTATTTAGCTTTTTATGTACATCATGTACACTTATTCCTTTAATTGATTTCTCACACTATTCTCTCTAAAAAATTCTAGAACAACACTTTTTTTTATTAGAAATGGTTGGCTTTTAATAATTTTGACTTAGGTATATTATTATATATATACCAAAAAATATGAAAAATGCCATAAATAAAATAAAAAATAAAGATCAACATAAAATATTATACTATAGAGAAAACTAATGTAATATAAAACTTAAAAAATAAGATCTCAATTTTCAAACCATTAACTCTATTTAATATTACAAGATTACTACTTTATAGATATATACATGCACACCAAAAGCATATCAACCATATTCAAATAAAATTGTCAATCTTTCTTCCATTTTTTTCTCTTTAACTAAGAACTATAAGAATTTTATGTGATATACAACTAAAAAAAATAGCCATATAACAACTATGTATGTTGCAACTTCATATCTTATTTACAAACATCAAGTAGATCAAGTGGGTGATAATCTACCAAGTTTCTTTAATTTTTCTAAAAATAAATGTTTATTTGACTTCAATATTATTCATTTGCAATAGAGTTGATCTTAATCACTTAAATGAAAAAGTAAAAAATATTTTTACTTTTCTTGCAAATAATATGAGTGGGGTGGTTTTGAGAGTGTTTGAAATATCATAAATCATGCTTCAACCGCATACAAGATTTATAGATTCCTAATATTGTCTCTTCAATTTCTTATTTACGCATATATCCTCTTATCATAGAATCATTTTAGACCCATTCCTATCATTATTACATCATATAAAAGTTACTTATATAAAATGTATTTATTGTTTATGCACTTATGTAATGTTTATTGTCTTAAAGATGAGTTGTTTATGAGCCAATATTTTGGAGTGAAGCATCTATAAACTCCTTTCTAACATAAGAATTTTAAAGTATGACATATTGTTCATAAAATCATTTTTTTTTAGGGATGAAAGGTTTGAGTGAACATATTAAGTGTATAGTTTATTAATCTAACATTTCTTTTTAAAATTTCTATCATGAAGGAGATTACAAATTTATTTTGAAAGTATTAGGCTTGGATTTCAACTCAATGGAAATAAATACACAAAGTGTCTAATGTTTGAAACAACATGCTAATTCAACCTGTGTCTAAATTTGATAAATGAAAGGATCATACTATAATATACGAATCCTAAAAACTAATTGAGATAAAATAATAATAATTGAAATTAATTTGATCACTTATTTTTTTATTGAAAACAGCTAGACTCTAGATAATATTTTTATATAACAAAAAATTGATCCAATATTTTCATGAATTTATTAAAAATTTGTAAAAAATTATACTATTCAAACATCATTATTTTTCATTTCAATGGTGATGATAATTTAGATAAAGTATACCCTAATAAGTATTTGATGGAAAATCAATATTTCAATGTTCCTTATGCATAAATGCACAAGCATGATCCCCTTTTATCACTAGCAATCTCTACCATGTTAAAATGATAGTAAAATAGGCCAAAAAAGAAAACCACCATTAGGAACCAAGTTTTAATGCATTTTTGCAAATAAATGTTTACATTATAATAGTAAATATAAGTGTGTATCTTATAACCTATACAATAAATCTTTGGAGAACATATTGTAACTATTTTGAATAATGATTCAAATATATGATTTATTTTTACTAAAAAAGTTGGGAAAAATGTATATATATACATACCATAAAGGTTGTGTTGCTAAGTGAAAACATAAGAAGAAGCTCAAATTAAAGTGAGAAAATATAAACTAAAATAATAGAAAAGGGTTGATTGACTTATTATATGACAATTCTACAAATAAATATATTACTCTATTATGAGTATATCAAACACTCTCTATTATTGCTCTATATATTTTCTCTACTTTTAGCCTCCTCTTACATTTTCCTAGACAATCCAATCTACTTGCCATTTTTAATTTTGCATGTGTTCTAACACCTTCAATAGATGTTATTTTTATTTTTACTTTTAATTTTTAATGATAGATTGTAAAGTGTGATCTTAAATGCCAATATTAAAAATTGATATACTATTTTTTTTTTAAATTGTCAATATGGTCTCTTAAAATCAAATTATCCTAATAATGTATCTTGTGTTGTGTGTTCATGTGTATATGCTAAATTTTATTTTATAGTTAGATTATACTACATTAGAATTATTAATTAATTTTCTATTTTTAAGAAATTAACATATCACAAAAAAATAACTTGCTATAAAGCCAATAGTGAAAGTGAAATTTTAATATGATATTGATCCTAATAAATTATGATATAATATGGCCAATATGAATATTCTAAAGTCAATATAAAATTCTATAAACATAGGATTGATAAATAATGAGAAAGAACACACATGTGGGTGTAAGAAGATATTTTATTAGATAGTCTATATGAGAAAAATAATGTAATATAATGTGAGCATGTTTCTTTCTTATTACTTGATTTAGTCTTATTCCCTTTCTAATTAGGTTGATTTCCTATAGTTTAAGGATGCTATGAAATTTTATTCATCTATTTCCTTCAAAGAGCTAACTGTAATACCCCTCATGCTACTGTTTGATTTTTGACATTCTGTGTGGTTTTGTTTGGCACATTGTGATTTTGGTTGATACTGTTGTGATAGCTTAGACTGTTACTATACTCTTATGATGCCATGGATATTATGATGATACTTTATTAGGATCGTTTGATGAAATTATTGGGAATGCAGTGGATTAGAAAATAGTAATTGATGATATAGATGCAAATTAATGTAAATTTTATAATGCTTTATATGATGATATGTTTTGGTGAGGGGACAGGTAGCATCACTCATTCGCGAGCGCCCTGCTACCCTGTGAATCCTTCTCACAATGCTTTGTAATTGATTATATGTATATATGTTGTGTATCACCTTGTTGGATGCAGGCTTTGCAGGTATAAGACTCGATTCCACCTATTTCGATAGGTCTGGGCGAGCATTGAACCAACCCAACGGCATGAAGTTGAATAAAGGTGACATGAAAGTAACTCCGTTCCAAGGTGTCAACAATCCTGTATATTCTTGGTTTGTGCGTTTTGGTCATATTAATTGTAGTGTTGTATTGGTCTTTGTATGTCTTTGTGATTTTATGATTTATTTAATGTGGGTATGGTTTTATGTAGTAATTTAAATAATTAAGTAATTAATAAAATAAAAACATAAAATAATAATTAAATATGGCAATGCATAATTATTAAAAAAATATTGCATTTATTTTGCAAATGGTTGATTTTAATTATTTTAATATGAAAGTAATTAGTTAATAAAGTATTATGGAAGGATGTATATATTTATTTAAATAAAAATTCATGTTTGTGGATTTAAATTTATTTAGTTTTAATCAAATGCATGAAAAATGAAAATGAAATATGGAAAAGGCAACAAAAAGGAATTAAGGTTAAATATTATTTGGATTTATTTCTTGAAATGTGACCTCTGGTATTCACGGGAAGAGGAAATTGAAAGGATTCTTGGGCATGGATTTTTAAGGGGTTTTCTTTGTTTGAGGGGATTGTTGGAAGGCTGGAGAAATTTTACTTTCAATTATTTTCTGTCCTTGGATTCTTTTTCTGTTTTCTGGAGAAAATTGGTAAAGAGGAAGAAAGATTTGGATCTGTTGCTGGAAGATTGGCAGCAAGGAATTGGTTCAACAAGAGGGACAAAGCTTCTACACTTTACTACAAGCGTAGGACGCCAGGTTCTCTTCTTTTATTATTTATTCTCTGTTAAAATAGGAATTGTTCCCTGTTAATGAAATTTTTTTATCTAGGGTTGAAAATCAAATGGTTGTAGGAAGAAAATCGATTGGGGTTATGGTTTAATCAAAGAATAAGTAACCAGGAATTGGGAATTGTTATATGTTGAAATATAATTTTTGGGAAATTCTGGGTTGTTGTTTATTAAAAGGGGGGTTTTTATTGCAATCTAGAAATGAACAGTATTTATGTTATTTCATTTTGTTTTAAAAAAATAAAAAAATAAAAATTAGAGAACAATTTCCTTTCAACGAATTGCTGGTTCATATATATATATACCTTATAAAACATTTTTGTTTTTATTTCAAACATGCACAGTGAATTGAATGTGTACAGTAATTTTATGTTCCCTATTATTGTAATAATCAGACTCTTGTGTGTATATATATACATATATATTTATATATATATATTAGATATATACATATATATTTATATATATATATATTAGATATATACATATATTTATATACATATATATATATACATATATATATATAAATATATATATATAAATATATATATGCACATATATTTTTAAACAAATGAAAATTTGAGTGAAAATTAAATCTATTAAAAAGCTCATCGGCACTGTACATTAAATTTTGTGCTGATTTTATATACATTTATTTTGGCTGTGTGTGGGGGGGGTTCGGCCTTGGCCGTACCCACTACCCCGCCACCGGACTGTGGGACAGCCTGCGGACTGTTCACGGCAGTCCGTAGGACTGCCGTGAGCAGTCCATAGACTGCCCACGGCCGGGCGGCATTTATAACCGTGCCGGTGAATGGGTATGAATACCCATTCAAATTTATTAATATAAATTTTATAAAGTGCGAATCTCAATTTTTCTATTGTGCGAAAATTTAATTCTTAAATATGTTTCATATATATATTGCAAAATTTACTTTTATATATATGTATATATATATATGTATATATATATTTATATATACATTTATATTTGTATATATACTTATTGATGTATTTATTTAGATTTCAGTTATTTAACTGGTTGCTGTAACTATTTAATTTCATCAGTAAATATTCTATTCTTTTTCTAGTTAAAATAAAATAGAATTTAGTTATAGTAGAAACAATAAAATAGAAAGAAATCTTTTGCTTATCATTATTATTGATTTGTTACAATTACAAACTGTAGGAGGATAATTTAGTAAGGAAATCAATTTATAATTTTATGACAGCATTGTTTATTATTTCTGGTTTAAGTATGAATATATTTTAGGAATGAAATTTATAATGGAATCTATTTTGGAATTAAATAAGTTGTTCTTTTATTTTATTTTATGTTATTTTACTCTTGATATTGAGTGTTGTGGAAATTGTTGGGTTCGGGACACTGTTAATTCCTTGATGTGGGAACCCGTTTGTGTTAACACTTTAGTCTTCCAGAGGATGATGATTTTGTTGAATTTATACCTTTTCATCTTGATTCCTGTTGAGTTATGTTTATAAATGGGGTGTACCGAATTATAAGATTTTGATATGGTATTTAATTTGCGAGATGAGTATGCCTCGTGTAATATTTTGTTGTTGCATTTGGATGTTAAGTTTGGAATGGTACAACCCCTGTTTCTTTCTGGTTTTGGTTGGGTCTCTAGGGAGAGTGGCTCCTCATGGGGGCCGGTGCCCCGTTTAAGGGGAAGGGCTCAGAATAACCCACAAGTGAGTTAGTAATCAAGTGAAAACCTAATAATTAACTTAGGAGGGTTGGGTAGTAACATCATTACAAGATTTAAAATATGGATGCCTCGTCTTCATTAGTGCTTCCGCAGACTAATGGAAGGATGAGAAGGCCATGGTTGGCAAGGTCGTGACCTCGTCTTCACGAGAGGTCTACGGCTCCGCATGAGCTACCCTATGGTGCCGGCGCCTCAAGTAGGAGGAAGGGCCAGGATATCCATAGATGGGGGTCGGCACCTCAGTTAGGAGGAAGGGCCAGGATAACCCATGTAGGCTATGCGATGACACTCTCCCCTAGATGCCCATGTGTTTTATTTTATTGTGTTCCTCTGGAAGTAGGTTATGGGAGTTAGATTGGATTGTTGATTTAATGGATTTAAATTGATTTATGATTTAATGTCGTAATACATTCTTGGTGTACTTTATGATCTCATCTTGTACTTTTATGGTATTATTGTTCGATGCTATTATTTGTTTCATTGTAATTTGGAGTATTGTGTTATGGTTCTATGTTGGCACTTTTTGGTGTACTTGTTGTCATTCTTGGTCGGAGTTACTTCTCTGTCACCTCTTAGCACGGGGGTGGTCGGGTGGAACGTGCTCCTCACACCGTTGGGTTCCCCACCAGCATTCGTTGGCTTTAGTCTCATCCAGTTGAAGATTTATTTCAGTTGATCTCCTTGTATTTTGGATAATCTTGTATATTGTATTCTTCCCACATGTTTGGGAATCATGATGTAACTATATTGATATGATGTAAAATTTGAAAGATGTTGTAATGTAGTTATCTACTTTGTAACTTTATTTGGCTATGTAATTTCTCATAGTTTTATCTTGTGATGGAATCTAATGTTGTCATTTATAGTTCCTTTTGATATCTTATGAGTTGATGTCTAGTAATGTCTATTTCGATGTGACCCCGTGGGCCCCAAAGAACATAGTTGATTATGTTGTTTATATTGGAATGAAATGAAGTATATGTGTATGTATATGATCATTTAATTTTTAGTATGTCGATTATTTGCTTTACTTTAAAAATATATATATATTTGCGTTCTTTAGTTGTTTGTTCTTTGGGGCTTGCACGGCGGGCGTTACACTAACTTTCAATCTTAGGACCTATAGATTATGGACTACTCACACATAGGGATATAGGGAGATTATGATAGAGGCTTACTAATCTGATGTAATTAAGTTTTTCTTTTTTATGATTTAAGAAGAGTTTTATAGGATTTGGTTTGTGGTTATAGTGAATATACTCTTAAGTTCTTTTTAAGTATTTTGATTTCTAATATTTCACACATAGCATGAGGGTTAATGCCTCTTCTAATATATAGTTAGTGAATTCTAGTTTCAACCCAGGCCAAAAGAAAAATAACTATCATTTTATGCATAGATAAGGTGATAATTAAACTAGTAAAGTATTTTTCTTTATCATAACAGGTCATAGAGTTTAGAATACAAATGACCTTTTATTAAATCAAGACAAGAACATGTATTAATTATTTAATATAAACTTATTGACAAGGTTGTAAAAGACAACTAAAATCAAATAAGAAATAAGCTTTAATTTTAATGTCATAAAAACACTACTAATACAAAATGAAGTCCAACAAATAAGAGATGATAAGATATTCTAACAATAAAAAGGACTTTTCCAAATCTAATAGTTAAGCATCTTCTAGTTTTCATTTTACTAAATAATGTTTTTTTAAAGACAAATATATGAAAATAAACATAACCCATAAAGTTGTATGTGTGAGTACATCTCCACCACAAAATAATAGGCACTATCTTCAAAAAAGAAAATGTAATGTACTCCTATCAAATATTTTTGGCTAAGGAGTATATTGAGATACATTTAATGAATATAGTAAAGCTATTGGTGAGTAAATATTCTCACAAAATAATATACATTATCTATAATGGAGAAATATGCATTATAATGCTATCAAACTTTTTAAAATAAGAAGTGTATTAAGATGCATTAAACTAGATATAATAAATTTTAAAACATAAACTTAAATATCTTATTTTTGCAAGGATATAATTTTAATATATATATAAATAAGGAATTAACATATTTATACATTCAAAAGTGAAATCAATCAAATTTATGTTTTGATGAATATTTTCTAATTAACTTTATTTAATAAAGATAAATAGTACATTATTCAAGAAAAAAGAGTGGTAGAGAAACACACCTACAAATCCTAGGCTGGACCAACCCCATCAAAGACCAATAAATATTAATAAGATCAAATCCAGCAAAATCTAAACAACTAAAGCAAAATCATATATATATATATAATGCATATATAAGGTGATAATTAAACTAGTGAAGTATTTTTCTTTATCATAATAGGTCATAGAGTTTAGAATACAAATGACCCTTTACTAGTTCCTCCCAAAGGAACTATAGGCACAGCGAGATCCTAACTAGTTATTAATGTTTTGAACTTCAACCAATCAAATTTAATTATTTTCTTTTATACATTATATTTGAAGTTTTTTGTAAAGTTAAATGCATGTTTTTTAACTTTTCTAATTTTCAAAATTATTTTTCTTGAATATTATTGGCTAAAAAATTTTAGCCGATAAGGGCGGATTATGCGGAATTGAGTATAATATTTAGATTTTGCAATTTCATTGGCTTTTTTTGAGGCATTTTTTTTGCCACTTCTCAACTAATATTTGCACATTCCAGATGCAAAAAATATGGCAAAGTTAAAGTTAGAAATGTTAATTTATAATAATTACAATATCATTCATAAATATATTTCTATAACTCATTTTTATTTTGCAATTTTATTGGCTTTTTTTTTTGCCACTTCTCAACTAATATTTACACATTCGAGATGCAAAAATTATGACAAAATTAAAGTTTAAAATGTTAATTTATAATAATTACAATATCATTCATATAACTCATTTTTATTTTGCAACTTTATTGACTTTTTTTTGCCACTTCTCAAGATGTAAAAATTATGAAAAAAATTAAAGATAGAAACTATTAATTTATAATAAAATAATAACTATTTTTTAAATAACTTGATATTTGAAATCAACTAATTAAGATAAATATTTATTAACTCATTATTCTAGTTAATATTGATTCATTTTATTTGTTCAGATAAATGTTTAGGAGGAAGATATATTGATTGTTTAATTATTATAGTTAAAATTTATTTTATAAGATAAATATATAGAAGGAAGGTAAATTTATTTATTTTTTTCTAAATTTTTATATTTTTCATTGTTTAGAAAATTTCATTTTAAATTATTTATGCAAAATTATTTAAGATAAATATTTTGAAAGAAGATAAATTTCAATACATTTTTAATATTTTTATTGTTAAAGTTCTTATTATTATTTCATGTATAATTTTATATGGGTTAAGTTTTTATATTTGAATATTTTTTAAATTATTTATGCAAAACTATTTAAGATAAAGTGACAAATTTAAATATATTTTTTATATTTTCCATTTTCTCAAAAAAGTAAAATTCATTAAATATTTTAAATGATTTTGCATAAATAATTAAAAAATTATGAAAAAATTAATAAAATTATTTATTTATTATGAAAGCATACATATTTATTAGAAAAATTTATATAAAATAAATTAAATAAAATATAATCAATATTTATATAAAATAATATCATATAAATCCTAAACATATAGAATAAATTTATTAACATATAACAAATATATTATAAAAAAAGAACAATATATAAATAAATTAAAATTAATTATTAACAAATTTAATATATACTTTTTGAAAACTCACGTTAGTAGTTTTGAATGGGATTTGAGTGGGATAACCTATGGGAGCTGTTCAATTTTCATAACAGATTCTTGCTTCAATCTGGTGTGCAACCGTTTTCTATTTACAAATTATATATACTCGGTGGATATTCAAACATAAGTGATAAAATACTTTTTCATTTTGTAACATAGGGCACACAATTGTGCTTTCCTGAGTACATCACTAATGGAGATTAGGAATTGTAACCTTAACCTAACCTTGATTGAATAATCTCATTTAATACTGAATAATCTCTCCAACATATTATATAAATTAATATTGAGATATATAAACTAGTATATTTAATAATTGCATATTTAAAAATAAATCTTTTTATTAAATCATCATGCTTACAAAATCTATTCCCATCAAAATCATCTAGAAATTGAACTATACTTACATTTTACACATAAAATAAAATTTATCATAAATTAACTACATGAAAGTTTTATAGAAGAGTACAAACCTTTGTGTAAAATCTATAGTGAAGAGAATTATAATAATTTAAAATTTATTAATTTACCAAATTTTGAAAGAGAAAATTGTAAAGCAATTTGGTCAAATTAGGTTTAATTGAACGCATACTGAATATAATATGAAAAGGCCTCCATATTTTCTATATATTTTTCAAACCATGTGTCAAACATGGGAATCAACTATATGGAATTCTTCATTTTACTTTTTTGTAATTATATCAATTTTTTAAAACTTTTTAACTTTTGCAAAAACATCTCTTTTGTTTTATTATATATTTTATATCTTCATAAATCTTAATTCTTAATATTTGAATTCTTATTATACATATCTTTTATTATACCTCTTTCTTGTTTTATTATTAGTTCCTACCAAGGGAACTATAGGCACCACATGTTTCTTAACTCGTTATTAATAATTCTATTTTTGACAAATGAGAGTTCTTTTTTTTTTATTTAACAAATATTTATGTATTGTTAAAGTAACATGCAAAATATATAACAAAACATATTTCATAAATTAATTTTCTCAAATGTAATTGGCAGGAAAGTTTTGCCCGATAAGAGTGATTTATGCGGATCCATTATCATAGTGGGGATTCTAATGACATATGGAAAGGGGAAATTCGACAAAAAAATTGGAACCGTTATCAATTCAGCTTGGACAGTTTGAAAATCACAGCAAAGAAAGCAACAACTATAATATTACGTGCACTGGCGAGAGGGAATTTCGATAAACATACTTACTTCAAATTTTATTGTGAATGCATATTTCATAGGTATTGAAGGGCATTGTTCAAATTCCATGTTATATTTTATAGACTGTTGAGATAGTAAACTGGTTTATCTCGGAGACATCTCCATATCTAACATTTAAGATACCTCTTTTTCCGGTCTAACAAAAAGATTATCCTTTATTCTTTGATGCAGCTCTGCCGGTATAGGAGTAACCGTTTCTTGGAATAGGTGTTCCCATTGTGTTACAGTTCTCTAATGTTGGTAACTGTGGTGTAATAATCTGCTTATAGGAGCACTATATTTGAAAATGGCTTTGTGCAAACATGGGGGTATATGTGTAAGGTATTGGTTATACACATAGGGGGAAGGTTTCGACACTCATTTTTCTAATGTTGGAGATATAAATGTATCGGTATTGGGTCTTTTGTGGGGTGTTTTTTGAGAACAAATTAATTATGGAATGATTTTCTTTACTTGTGATTTGCCGGTATTAGATTATGGTTTAAAATTTGTATTTTGTCTTGCTTAAGTTTTTAATCATTTCATGGTATTCGTGCATTCCAGTTGAGTCAGTTGTGTGTCGTATTAGTGTCTATATGTCTCCACAATGCTACTCTAGTGGTAACGGTTTTGTGAGTATCATGTGCAAGAGTGATATATTTCCCATATAAGCATTTTTTTGGTTTACCCTTCCCTCATTTCCATCTATTACTAGTACTTTGGTGCATGCGCTTCAATCTTTGTAATCGCTTTTTGTTCCAAGAAATGAGTTGTTCCATCTTCCTTAACTGATTTATTATTTATAACTCATTAAATGCATTCTTTTAATATGATAAGAATTTTTACGCACAAGATTGATATTATTAGATGAATGGAGGCTTGTGGTTATGAGATAAGCAACATTCTAAATTAATAGAGTTTATTGTTCTTGTTATATTCATTTTTCTTCCAAAACCCTAACACTTATTAACCTATAAAGACAGTAGCCATGGAGAAATCATCACTTGCTCTTTTTTTTCACTATATCAAATGCAAGAAAGAGGGTGCAAGAAGCCAAGTTCTAGGTAAAATAATGTCTCATGAGAATGAATTCAACACATTTTCCCAATTTTATCAATCCATGCTTCTTAACAATCCAAATAGCAAGTAGCGATAAGATACCATATATTTTTTTAATGATGCCAATTCATAATAATAAATTTATCACTACCAAGTAGGGACAATCAAATGAATAATTTGGTAAATAAGATGAAACGATTTAAGGTTAGAAAAACTAGTCATAAATTAGTTTTATTTGGCATTATATATTACTAAACATTGTTAAATCTCAAACCTCCCAAATATCGTGTCCATTTTTATTATATTCTTGTGTATTGGTGTTGAAACTTAGGGAATTATGGTAAATCTAAATTACAATATTTGGTTGGTAATAAATATATGAATAATAGTAATAAATTAATTAATAACAATTGTTAGCTTGCATTCTCTCTCTCATTCTACTCTACAATACAAGTTGAGAAGCATGGATATATTCTTCAAAAGTCCCTTGCATGATCAAATTCTAGTAGCTTATTTAATTTGTTGACTTTTTTCTCCTATCACACTTTGTGGAGAGGTGGAAGGAAAATATTTTACTCTAGTATTCCCTTGATGTCTGATGGTTCTTCTACGTATCACGGAGGTATACTAACAACAACTAAATGTTATGGTCAAAATTAAACTTTTTAGAGACCACAAAGAAACTATAGGAATATTAGATAGGGCAACATATCTACATCAAATGCAATTCTAACTATATGAACTATGTATTTGTGTGTGGATAATTTCATGTACAACACCCTTAGATGGCTAGACACCTCTTCTCGATGATACTAAAAGAACAAAAAAATTGTAGTTAGTCCTTTCCCAAAACTTGAAATATAATCACATTATTTACAACATTAATATCTACTATAAAATTATCATTCAAACTTAGCTTATATCTTTGCATAATATTAAATGTAACTCATGGTTAACATAATTAACCACCTTATTCATAGATCAACATAGTGATTAAAGTATTCCCATCAAAATTTAAACACAAACATAAGTGATTATATCATGGTGCAAAATTAAGGCTATGACATCACTTTGATAAAAAAATATCTCAAGTTTGTTCAATGAGGTCTTCTCTATGTTCATCGTTCTTCAAACAATATGTGGGCCTATGAGTGGACTTGAAATGTTTGGATTAGATTCCAAAACTTGGGTCCCTCTAGAGCCTCGATTCTTGCTCCCTCTTTGCCTCTATGGCTTTGTCTCTTTGGTTTGTGAGTTCCTCAGGTAGACCCTGGACCAAGGAACTTGAATTCTTGGTTTCTAAGTTCCTCTCAATCTCCTAGCCACTTTTAATTTTTCCCTTTTTTCATTGTCTAGTTTCCTCGTCAAGCCTTGGGCCTATCAAAGAACCTTGAATGATGACTCCTAAGGGTCTTGATGACAAATTTCCCTAAACTCTTGATCCTTGATCCATCTCACAAATCAATCTTCATGATCTTTCTCTATTCCTTTGTTTCCAATTAGGCATAGACCTAAGACCTTAGAACTCTAGGTTCCAAATTCCAAGTTCCATTCACACCTCAATCCATTAGATTTTTTATTTTTTAGTAATAATAAAATTTCCTTGGAAAAATAATCAACCTTATATTTTTATATTGATAACCTACTTTTAGTAAAAAGTATACGCTAATTAAAATAATTAATTTTTTGTAAAGTATACTCTTTTAGATCTACAAAAAAAGTATTTTTTAGTTTTTAAAATGTATTATTTATTTAGTCAAAGTTCGATGTGATTGTACAAAAACCATATAGTATGTATTATATGGATGGTGTCATAAAACTACTTGGGTCTATTTGCAACACAATTAAGTTATATCATGTAGATGCCTAAAATATTCCCTAGTCAATCATCACCAATCCCTAATTGGTAAATTTCATCACCTAGGCCTAACTTCCTTCACCTAGTCCTAATCAACTAAACCTATCATCTAGTATAGTCCCTTTATCCAAATTCCATCACTTAATTAAATAATCATATTAATTAATTGATAACATTTTTCCATCTCCTCACAATAAATAAATAAATATCATTTCCACCTATTATTCATCTCACACGTGTGGCTAAATAATTAAATAATATTATTTAATTAATTAGGTCCATGCTCCCTCAAACACATTCCAATAATATTGGGAACCTAGGAACACTTGTCATTATGGTCCCCTTATTCTCTGAACACAATCCAAACTTTATAACCTTCTTAGGTACACAATCCAACCTTCATCTCCACCCCCCATCTTCTCTTTGATCCTAGGGAATTTTTTTCAACCATTCTCCACCCTTGATCTCATAATCAAATTTTGACCATCCATTCCCCTTTCCAAAAGACTATAAATGCGGGAACTTTATCCTTTTTTCAAAATTAGTTATCACGTATGTTACGTATATATCAAATTGGTAATCTTTAAGCAAGAAGAATCCAAACCCCAAAGTCATTAGAACAAATCAAATCATAATGGAGTTTATGGTAACATTTCAAGTTGGTTTTAATTTATTTCTTTGTTTTGATCTCTTTTCTGAGCTCTATCTAGAGGTTTTGCTTGTTTTAAAATGGGAGCTTGCATACTAGTTTGCTTTAATTTAAGTTTCAAATCTTACCAAACATTTTGATGACTCTATCAGGGAACTTAACCCCTTATCTCACTCTAATTCCATGTTTGTCTTCTTGTTGATTCCCACTAACTATGTTTGAAGGTTTTTTTAGTGGTCCCATAGATAGAGTTTTTGCAAGTGTCATTAAGGTCAAAAAGGACTGCATCATTGTGTTTGAGACAACTGAGAAACAGATTTTGATATATAACACTTAGTATTTTTCTAACAAAATTTTATTGAGGCACTTGTAGGGCTATTTGAGGATACATTTGTACAAACTTCGGTGTGATTGTACAAAAACCATACAATATGTATTGTATGGATGGTGTCATAAAACTACTTGGGTCTATTTGCAGCACGAGCAAGTTAAAGCTTCAACAATAGTATATGTGGTCGAGAGTCTCTAAGTGACCACCACATGGCCAACCCTAGTACACTTGGCATGTACAACCTAAAAATATTTGGAATCCACTTCCAAGATAGTTTTGAGCAAAAATTTAAATATTTTTTTACAAATACTTTGAAATCCATTGCATTCCATGCTTATTACACTAGAATCTATAGGTTTTTTGAATTTGTGGTAGGGAAAATTTTGAAGTGAGCAAAATTCTTTTGTT
The DNA here is from genome assembly GCA_007258455.2 of Sequoia sempervirens. Taxonomy (NCBI): domain Eukaryota; kingdom Viridiplantae; phylum Streptophyta; class Pinopsida; order Cupressales; family Cupressaceae; genus Sequoia; species Sequoia sempervirens. The sequence goes on from VDFB02263915.1 coordinate 81,801, forward strand.
ATAAGGGTCATTTTCTAATGGAAAACAATGTTGACTCTATCAATGATCAAATTCCTAAATTTAGGTGACAACGGCTTTATCCTAACCAATTGTTCCTAAAACACAACAAACTCAACAAATACAAACAAAATTATTCTAAAACTTTCTGGCAGGAACTTCGTTGCTTTGCAGCTCTTGTTAAATCAAGACAAGAACATATTAATTATTTAATATAAACTTATTGACAAGGTTGTAAAAGACAACTAAAATCAAATAAGAAATAAGTTTTAATTTTAATATCATAAAAACACTACTAATACAAAATGAAGTCCAACAAATAAGAGATGATAAGATATTATAACAATAAAAAGGACTTTTCCAAATCTAATAGTTAAGCATCTTCGAGTTTTCATTTTACTAAATAACATTTTTTTAAAGACAAATATATGAAAATAAACGTAACCCATAAAATTGTATGTGTGAGTACATCTCCACCACAAAATAATAGGCACTATCTTCGAAAAAGAAAATGTAATGTACTCCTATCAAATATTTTTGGCTAAGGAGTATATTGAGATACATTTAATGAATATAGTAGAGCTATTGGTGAGTAAATATCCTCAAAGAAATAATATTCATTATCTATAGTGGAGAAATATGTATTGTAATTCTATCAAACTTTTTAAAATAAGAAGTGCATTAAGATGCATTAAACTAGATATAATAAATTTTAAAACATAAACTTAAATATTTTACTTTTGCAAGGATATAATTTTAATATATATATATATAAAAGGAATTAACATATTTATACATTCTTTTCTTATATATCAGCTGCTTTTTTATGTAAAGGGTTTTGGACCCCTTCAAAACCTGTATTTTACCTCTAATCAAAAACATATTTATACATTCAAAAGTAAAATAAATCAAATTTATGTTTTGATGAATATTTTCTAATTAGCTTTATTTAATAAAGATAAATAGTACATTATTCAAGAAAAAAAAGTGGTAGAGAAGCACACCTACAAAGTCTAGCTGGACCAACCCCATCAAAGACCAACAAATATAAATAAGATCAAATCCAATAAAATCTAAACAGCTAAAGCAAAATCATATAATTTGAATATATATATGTATATCTATTTTCCTTGAAACAAATTCAATTTTTGAAACACGGAAGCAACAATTAATTACTTGAAAACCATCATCAACCAATAAAATAATTTTTTATTTTATTTCACTTTTCTGACTAAAACCAATTGAACATTGGTGTCCATAAAAATGAAACGACAAGTACAAACTGAAACAAATGAAATCCTTAAATATTTGGCGTACCTGAAGTAATGCCAGGTTTTTACTACCTTCCTTGCATAACAATCAATTAGTTCGACAATGGCTTCGATTCAGAATGCCTTTAACTGGACTGGAGTGCAGCATTGCGAGTATTATATATCATATTCTTCTAGCTTGAGCTTACTGTTATATGACTTGTGGGACTGGATACTGATATTTGAGGACAGTATCAATATCCTTCGAGACACAATCCCTAAATTTCAATATATCTGCCTCAGAATACCAAAATGTAACGGTACATATTATCATAGCTGCTAGATGATAACTTTATTTCCACAAGGTATACCAATAATGTGAACTGATGAGCCATACACACACCATATTAACTGTCTCCTTCTCTTTGTGGTAGGGCTACAGAGCTACTATTATTGTTAGTGCAGTAAAGTAGATCATTCCAATCCATTGGCAATATATAAGTCTCATCATTGAAGGTATTCATACAAGCAGATTGGTGGTATCCTCGAGGAGACCCACAAGTCACAGTGGATGGAGAAAGCACTAGTGAAATATCATTGGGAGGGAAAGATGCATCCAATACTGCTGGCGTTTGTAAATTTGCAGGGTTCTGGAATTTTGTTGTTTCATAATCCAAAGAAAAAATTGGTATTTGAGAGGCATTATTATTAATACTAATGCAGTTGGGTGCCTGCATCTGAGAGATGTTCACCATATTCATGTTATTTGAACGATCAGTAAGAGTAGCCTCAAGCCTTTCCATGAGCTTCCTAAAAGATGTATTATTATCAGGCTCAAACACCTGCTGATCAAAGGGTTGTTGAATGTTTAGATGAAATCTGGGTGGATGTGTACTTGGATTGGTGTCGGCAATGGTGGGTAGTTCAGCAAGGGTAGTTTGTTCAAATAACTGGGGAGCTATTCCAGGGGTGAAATGAGCATAAGGCCAATTCATATTTATACTTTGATCTACTCCTGCTCTAGGCTGTGTCCCATATACACTTGTTCTTGTGCTGGCCTCTGAAGAAACGTACCTTTTTATGCCAAACATTTCAGCTTGTCTGGCTGCAGTCGCTGCAAGACGCCTTCCGTGTTGATCCTTGCGTTTCCCAAACAGTTTTTTCTTCAGTTTTGTGTTCCAGTAGTTCTTTATATCGTTATCAGTTCTGCCTGGCAAGTGGGCTGCAATGATAGACCACCTGCATGGAAAACAAGCCTTACATCTTAGACAAATGGTAAAATTTCACACTTGAATGAATAAATAATGGGTTTTTCCCTCTTTTCTTAAATGAGTTTCTTAGAGGCTGGTTGAGACATACTTGCTTCCAATACTACCGTAGAGGCTAACAATGATATGATCCTCTTCTTCTGAGAATCCTCCATGCTTTATGTTGGGCCTCAAGTAATTCAACCATCTGAGTCTGCAGCTCTTTCCACACCTTTTCAAGCCTGTGCAAAAGAGCATGGATCAATCATAACAATAAACACTGTGCAAAACAACCATATTTTATGAAGGAAGAAATCATAGAAATTCAAGATCTAGATAACAGTTTTCTCCTGCTAGATCTTAAAATAATGGAAAAGAAAGGCCATAGATAAAGGGCCATCATGATGTAAATCTATATCCTATCTATTGAAAACCATAAAAACCTTATTTAACAATAAAGCACATCATAACAAACCAAAGGGTACTTTTTTATATGATTTCCACAGAAGAAGAATACAATTGTAGAAGCAAAAAAACATCCATCAAGCTTAAATGAATTGGAATGAAAACCTAGATCTCATACACAACAAATGCAAACCCTAATCAGATGAACAAATCCTGAAATTGTTGTTTTCTACATTAGAAACTTCATTCAACTATTCTCCCAAGACGTAAATCCTGAAATTCTTGTTGTCTACACTAGAAACTTCATTCCATCATTCTTCCAAAACGTGAGCACCAAACTCACTTCTAAAAAAATAATAGTTTTGAGTGAATAGGTCGCCACAGCAACGATGATAAACTTCTGTAGACTTGTGACTCTTCATAAATTGTTGCAACACACAAGAAAGCAGTCCAGTACTCCTAACCTGGGTGAACCTGTAAATGAACAATAAAGTACCTAAAATCTCTTTAACATGAAGGATTTACATACCAACTTTTTGAGGAAGGGCAATCCAATTGCCTCCAGTTCCATTCTGTTGTATGTAGGTTTTGAGTTTAGAATCTTCTTCTGGAGACCATGGCCCTTTCTTCACGTTGTCTTTGTCACAGCATGGTGCTCTACCCATCTTTTCAGAGACGTTTCAGAACTTATTATAACCGCTAGATGATGAGTGGGTGCACAGATTCTCCAAAAATAACAAGAGTATCAGATCAGAAGGCGGCATAAAAGGGGTCCCCTAGAGATCCCTGAAGGATATAGATTAATGCAAAAAGACACCCTGTTTCTCTGGGTAGAGGTACCACTACATCCTCCTAGGTTTTCATTGCTCGGTCCTTTCTTTTCTTAGTACGTGGACGTTCTCTTCCCTACTGTTGTCTAAGGACTTTCCTTAGCTGACCATAGACCAGGCCCAAATCCCGAAAAAATTGGGATGGTCCACAGAGCCTCAAATTTCCATGTTCCTGCACTCTGCGCTAAATTCCGATTAGACCTCTGATGGATACGGTAAAGGAACCCAAGATTGATGGAATCAAAGGCCCGTAAAAACAGATATAGAGCGACGAAGCCTACCTGCGAGAGGTGGGCCCTATTGATTAAATTTCTACTTTACTGTCCTAAAAGATTGAAATATTCACATTGAAACTTAGTGTTTAACTGTTTGTCCTTGTTCTTGAATCTATGACACGTTAATGCTCTTCACTATTTCATGGTAGCATGATTTGAAAGTGGATTGTAAGGCTGTTTAACTTGCATATCATCCCCATTGTCCATAAAGAGAAAATTAAATTAGTATTAATGTCTAGAGTTAATTGCGAAGGATAAAAGTATTAAAGATAGAGTTTAGTATACTTATTTAAAACAAGTGTTTATTAGGGCTTTAAATAAAATAAAAAATAATAACTTTTTTCTTGTAAAATAAATTCTAATATGAATGTTTCTATGAGTAGGGGAAAGTATTAATTTTTTTTTATTAAAATTACGTGATGGTTTAGAATTGTTCAAGTATTTTATAGTAGATTAAATGTCAAGTTCACTACTTAAATTTAAGGTTTAGGTTCATATCATCAAACATGATGTCACATTACCATATTTATTTTGGATTGTCACAAAGTACAAAAAAAATATAATTTAATGTTATGCATTTATTGGTATTTTTATGTTCATTCATATGACAACACAGAATTTGTTGTTCTTTGAATATGACTCATTCTAGAAAGTTCTTTCATTTAATTATTAGTACCAATAGTTAGCTTTAAAGAACTTTGAAGTCACAATTAAGAGTGCTATTGCATTCAAATATATGATCTTTTCAAAACATCATATACACAATTATTTGGACATGTTCAATGACCAAGTACTTTTTTGTATATATTACATTTATTTATTTTAGGTTTCAAAACCTTATGCTTGATGTCATCATTGTGTGGAAGCATTCTTCATTAGCTTAGTCTATTAAATAAAAAGCTATTAGATGCATGTTTCGACTCTATTAGAGAATAGATTATATTAAACAATAATAATAATTCTAATGTTAGTAGTAACACCCTTTTGTTTTATTCCAATGACAATGACTAAATATGTAAATTTTCTTTGATGTATAGTACCAAACACTTTCAATCTCAATATAGAAAGAATGATCCTAATGAATATCTTCAATTGTGTTTAAAGAAATACTAAATCTTCAACATATCTCATACCAATAATAATATACATAAACACAAAATTTGGGGCCACCAATATCTCTACCTTCTGAAATTAAGTTGACATATTATCCCTCTTAAAATGAGATGATTTGTGTCAATCCTTATTTGATAATTGATTATACCTATCAAATATTTTTTTATAAAATCTATCTATCAATAACTACCTTTCAAATATTAAGACATTTTTTATTTTAAAAAGAAAATACAAATACCATAAAATTTATGTAAAAAAAATACTTCTCAAAAAGTTAAAAAAGTTTAGAAGTCTACAATTTTTTTTTTCAGTATAATAGAATCTTTTCTAAATTTTAAAATAAAAATATGCCAATAAGACTATATGACCATCAAATTTAAGCCTCAAAAGCCAGAACGCATCTAAACCACACAAACTCTAAATCCATCAGTCAGACGGTATGAAAAATAGTTGGGAAAGATGTATCTCCATCGTATATTTGGAAGATGAAATACAGTATTTCTTACAGGCTCCAAAGTATGAATATCTCAAACCCGGTCACATCAAAATGACTGGATAGTTAGGAGAGGAGGATGAATCAACTCTCAATAATATTATAGCCTACCACCATAACTTAACATGCTCTTTTCCTTGCACTGCACGCAAAAGCTCTCCTGCAATAAATCACTGGAGCCTCTGCAATGTTTTTTCTTCACATTTCATCGACTCCCACTCCTTATTTTATATCCCCCAACTAATCTTCTTTATTCTCGTCCCCACATTCCTAACTAATCGTATTGTATCCTCTCTGTTGTTAGTTGACGCCATTTTCATAATACCTGTTACTATTTTCATATTGCACCATATCCATTATCACTTAAAATTCATTTTTGTGTGAGAAATTGGAACATCAATCCATCCTAAAATCACTCATTCTTCTCCAAAGTTGGTAGAATCTGAATATAATTGTGGTTCTCTCTCTTCGTTGTTCATTCTTAGAAGCAAACCTGACGTTCTTCAACATATGATTTGATCATAGCTATAGACTCATAATTGTCTATGTACTGACGTAACAAAATATTATGACGATAAAAGAAATACTGGAAAGAAGTCGTCAAAACATTTTAGTCAAATATCTAGAAGATATTTCACAGCTGCGGTTCGTTCTCCACCTATAAGCTAGAGGAAGAGAAGGTTGTAATAGCCTCATTTCATGAGGTGGATAAACATATACCCACCTCACATATGACCCAAAAGAGTACATCGAAGTGCCACCCAAATTAGTAGCTTCAATCTCATCGAGTGGCATCATGGGTTAAAATAATCATCAGGCTAGTATTGTTTTTGTGGGTAAGAATATAATAATATTATTTTAGCTATTTAATATGAGAGTATGAATCTTAGGTTCAATTTTTTTTATTGAGAGTTAAAGATCGAAGGATATTTATTTCGTCAAAGGTATTTGTGGTGCGATTTTGACTTAATCTTCATATTTATCTCACCTCCAAATGTTTGAATCTTTGTGGATAGTGTAATCAAGGAATATATCATCACCATTACCTATTAATTATGCTAAAAAAATTGAGTTATAACTCTTTGATACTATTTACAATTTCCTTTTATACAACTAAAAAACTAATGGTATAATAACTTGTGATTCTCTTATAAGAGAAAACTGAATGATGAACATCTTAAAGTTGGTGACATTGTTGTTATGCACATGCTTTATGAAATTTTACATTATTTTTTTATAGAATTTATTTCTTAATTGTTACAAAAATTAGGAGAGTTTTAATTATATTAACATTTCAGATACAATTTTTTTTTTTATGTTCAAAAGGTCTATATTCATCTCAAAAAATTTGAAATTAATCTAAAACATTATATAAATGTTACTTAAATTTAAATTAATTCATTTTAACAAAAATAAGATGATTCTATATTAATGTCACCCTTTCTCAATTACCTTTTTTTTATTGAGGGTTACTAGTTCAATATTACATCAATATGATTGAATAGTCTTTTGAAAAAACAAAAACATCAAATGTTAAATATTTATTTATTGTAGTCCTTAAAATGATAATTATATGTCCAAGACTTCATCTTGTTCAATACATTTTCTAAAATTTATTTAATTAATTTTTTTATGAGAATTTCAAGAAACATTAAAATAGTTTAAATTTTAATAAGTGCTTTATTTTTACGATTATTTCTTAAGTTTTATGATTTTTAAGTTGTATATTTATGATCATTTGAGATGTGATCTTTTGAATCACTAGTCATGAAATATGGTTGATAAAGACTGAATAAAAACTATGAAGAAAATGTAAAGCACAATTTTCCTATTCCAAACTACTACAATCCTCATATAGAGCTCAACAAAGGAATTCAAAACAAATGCAACAAAACAAGTACTCAAAACAATGTTATTGTAGAACTCCAATGTGATTTGATTTTCTCCAATGGTAGTTGGTAGATGGATGCTCCTTTTCTTGAAGATTACCTAATTTGACAGGATATACTTAGCTCAAAGTGTGACAATTGATAATAAGTGAGAATGTGCTTCTATTTATATATTTTTGGGAGATGCAATGGATGGTTGAGATTTGATGGTAAGATCAACGATGGAGGATGAGTGAGAGGATTTCCATAGGATCAAGAAGGGAATGGACAATTGAGATGGAGTTTGTTGAATTGTGAATGACTAGGATGCACTTACTAAATTTGGCAAGTGGTTGCAACCATGATAAGTGAAGGGGTCTTTTCTAGGTGATGTATTTAGTTGATTAAGAAAATTATAAGCTAAAGAAGTATTTAGCTGTCTACATTTTCCCCCTCTTTGATATAATTTCATGAATATGTGGTATAATGTAGCTTTAGTGGTAGGTTTCCGTGGTCACTTAGGGATGATGATGGAAGTGATTCCCCCACAAAATATTTATTATGTGAAATGGAACCTAGGAAATCTCTTGAAAAGATAAAGGATGATAAAAAGATGTACCATGATTGATAAAAGATTACTTGGGGTAAATCATGTGTGGATGATGCAAATGCCATGGATATAGATTCAATTATCGATAAGGATTAAGCATATTGGTTGATGCTTCTAAGACAATTAGATGATATGACCTTTTATTGGATGATTGCACATATTAGATGATGAGATCTCATAAGGATTGAGTGAAACTAAAATAACACATGATGTTTGTGTATGGATAGAGGATGGTATATGGTAAAAATGGATGATGGATAAATGTTTTCATAGAAAATTCATGTGTGAATAGAAACCTTTTATTTTTCCTAGCACTTAGAGTTATACACCATGATATAATGTATCATAATGACAATGTGTCATCTGTATATGGACTAACATAAAAGCAAAAAAATTGTGAATAACATACTAATCCAAAAGACATGTTGTTGAGGCTTTCCATTATATGAAGGATGAAGGAAACCATGTTGGTGTGATAGATGGAGCACTAGTACTATAAGAAAAAATAAAGCACAAACCCATATAGAAAAGAAATCAATACAAAAAAAATTAGTTGGTATCCAATGACATTTTGAATTCAAGGGTGTATGTGAAGATGGGATAGGGGGTGGATTAGTTGATGATGATTAGATTAGAGTTTTCCATTCATCAAGTTATGAGTTATGGATTTTATTGATGGGTAGGTGTAGGAATTTGGGTCCACTTTTTGGCCAGAAAATGAAAGTATTTTTCCTACAAATCAAAGTTTGTCATTTGACTAAAAATTTGAAGCACTTACATATGGAATATTGAAAATGTCTAGTAATATGAAATGTAGGATTTTTGAGTCTAACTTTTAAATATATGCAATGTGTTCTAATACCTAGATGAAACAAATTAATTTAGTATAGGATCATATAAAAAACATACATTAAAAGTCACTTTTTTAGGACCATACCATGCATGTGTCCAACAAGAATAATTTGACCTAAATAAAAGTATTTTGGTAATTAATTTTGGGAAAACATGTGTATTATACTAAAGATTGATGAGGATATTTTGTTATAACCTTTGTCCAAATTATTTCATTATTAATTTTTTATTAGCCCTAATTATTATTTTTTAAAACCTTTCATGTCTAGCAAGCATAACTTGAGCTAAACTTATCATGAAATGATTTTTTCATTGTGTAAAGAATGAAGTCTAGATTGATTTTGTATGATTTAAAAAAAAAAAAAAAATAGTTATTAAAAATATTAATACTCGACATTTCAAGTTTATGGACCCATTTCCTCATAATTTAATTAATAAATACCAAAAACAAGTCTAATTATAAATCTAAAATGGTTTTTAATTTTTTCATAGAATTATAATAAAAAACCTCATCAATTGTATTGTTATACGAAGATTTTCTCCTGTTGTTTTCATGGAATTGTACTTGTAGGTCTAAGGCTAAGGGGTTGGTTTCCAAGCCTAAAAAAATATATATTTCAAATTTCAAAATTTATGAAATGTGTACCTACTCTAAATTGTGTACATGTTTTAAAAATGAGTAGGAATATGTTGTAAGTAGGAATGCGTACTTGTTTTAGAAATTTAGGTTTAGGGTTTTGATCCTAAATGGGTACCCACTTTTTTAAATAGGTACTCATTCTTGTTGGGACATTTTTCTCAATAATTCCCCTAAATATGAACCCAACTTCTTGCTTCCACCCTAGTGATGATGATAAGATTGTTGATGATAAAAATGATGCATGGATGGTGTTGCTATCAATGATAACAACACAAATGGGTGATCCCACAATACTGGTTTACACATTTTGGCGAAACTAGACATTGAACTAATTTTTTTAACTAAATCTTCACTTTCAGGAACCTATAGCTACTAACCCATGAGGAATTTGAAGATGATGTGAACTATTGATTTGTGACATTTTGTTTGTAGATTTTAAATATTTTTTTTAAAAATATTGGAATCAAATTGCATTTATTTTTCCATCTCCTTTGAAAACTAGTTTTTAATAGTAAACACCATTTTTAAGGAGTGATGTTCACCATAAAAAACATAACTTTTTTCTATGAAGGATAAAAGTCTATTATTTTTTAATTTAATTTTGTAATTATGATATCTAGCATGTTCATTTGGTTTCATAGTGTTTTATTGAATTTTTTTTTCTTCATTAAATTTTTAAGTCAAACCAATTACAATTTAGACATAGATGGGCTATACACAACATAATTTTTTTTGTATGTATCAAAATTCTTTTTTTGTTGGATCAAGGACATCAATACCTAGCACAAACATATTTTTCAATTTTTTTTATAATCTACTATTTTTCCACATGTACAGAAGAAAGAGCTTGATTTTCAGTGAAAAACCTCAGTTTAATTTGTTGGAAAAAAAAGGACAGAAAACTGAGAGGGGGGGTGAATCAGTTGTCACAAAATAATAAACTTCTCAAAAAATTTCTTAAGTTAATCTTAGATCTGATGAATAAGAAATTAACACATTAGAGAGACAAAGAACACCAAGATTTTTTACATGGAAACCTTGTTAGGGGAAAAAATATGGTGGATGTTAGTCCACAATATTATACCCTATTAAAAGTATAATGAAATCAATAAGGGGAATGCACATGCATTTAGGCACACTACTTAGAGCTCAATACTCAATTACAGAAGGGGCTCACTGCCCAACAATATAGAATAGGAATAAAATCCAAAGGGTACGAACTGAGAAAATAGCTTCTACACAAACCTGATTATAGTTCCAATTAAGCACAAAAACTCCTTCACAAACTACTTCACACTTTTCTTGATCTTCTTCACACTCCACTCCACAATCGAATCATATTCGCACATACACACATAGGAGCACACCTAGCACACGAAGCACACGAAGCACCGATGAAACAATCGCTCTTATATATCTGCTACATGAGATTTTATCAACAACTTAGTCGGCCAGGGAAATAAAACATATTTTCAATGTTGGCCAAAATTTACAAATAAATTTTCAATGTGAATCCACCAAGGTCAACCACAGCATAGTGGAGACCCAAATTAACATCTCCAACACAAAAAGACTCGAATTAATTTCACTTCAAAGATCCACAACATGCTACCACCATCATGTCGGCCAAGAACATGAAAAACCAAACATGCACAAGAAAAATCTTTGACAACGAGTACACCGATTAATGTGGACATACTACAAAGATAGATTACAATCTAGAAAAAACCAAAAACATCAAGAAACAATAGAGAAATATCCACGGCAACTGAGATTACTAGAATCACATAAACTTCACTTAAGAACACTTACAAAGACCACATAAATACTGTCATACCACAACATGATCAAATCTATATGTGGACCTCTAAAAATTTTGGTAGATGATCTAGATACTCTAAAAAATAAACCCTTTAGTCCACAACAGCTGAACTTCAATGTAAAGAACAAGACACCTTCATGACTTGCACAGTTCCACTGGGAACCTGGAACACTCTCTTTTGCAATTTTCTCAATATCCTTGACATATACAGCCTCTGATACACCAAATGCTAATAGTGTTGACATCAATGACAACCACATATTAGCAACACGTCCATAGCATAGAAAAATCTCCCCCTTTGGAATTGATGGCAACACATGATGTGAAAAACACCATCAACCCAACACACTTGCTTTCCCTTTGGTTTTGACTCTTCTCAATTTCTCTTCTCCCCTTAAAAGGATTTTTCACATTGCACTTCTCCCCCTTTGACATTAATGGAAAAGGTAACCATGACCTTTCCATACATGCATTTTGAACCATGTATCTACACATCTGACTACTCCCCCTGAGTAGCATCCATAGAAACATCAATCCATATCATAATTTAGCAATGTAGCTTATGAATTGATGCAAGTAAATGCATCTTTTAGTTCTTATCAAGAGTGGTAATTACCCCTAGAATTCCTCTGAGATACTCAAAATTATCCTTCAACAACAACTTAGTAAAGATGTCTACAATATGTTCTTTGGTAGGCACATACTCCAATCTAACTTCTTTCTCATTCACTTTCTCCCTCAAGGAGTGAAATTTGATTGATATATGTTTAGTCTTATAGTGCAGCACTGGATTCTTTGAAATATTTATTGCACTTGAATTGTCACAGTATATGGAAATAGGTTATTCATATGCCACCCTAATATCTTTCAACATTTGTTTCATCCATATTACTTGAGTACAATTATTTATAGCAACAATGTATTCTACTTCAGCAGTAGATAGAGAAATAGAATTCTACTTTTTGCTCAACCAGGACATCAGCTTCTTCCCTAGGAAGAAAGCACCACCACTAGTACTTTTTCTATCATCTACATCTCCAACCCAATCCACATCAGTAGATGCACTCAAAGTGAGATCATCATCCTTTGGATACCAAAGTCCAAAGTGAACTGTTCCTTTTAGATATCTGAAGATTCTCTTGATAGTAGTCACATGTGATTCTTTTGGATCAACCTGAAATCTAGCAACCATACATACAACATTCATAATGTCTAGTCTCTTCTAGGTTAGATAAATCAATCCACCAATCATTTACATGTACCTTGTTTGATTTGCCTTAGGAGAATCATCATTCTGTGTTAATTTGCATCCAGTCACCATGGGAGTACTAACAGGCTTAGATTCTTCCATCCCAAATTTCTTTAGTAGCTCTCTCACATATTTGGACTGAGATATGAAAATTTCCTTGTCTAACTAGGTAACTTGCAATCCCAAAAAGAACATCTCTCCAATCATACTCATCTCAAATTCATCCTTCATCTCATCAGCAAACTTCATACATAAATTGTCATCTCCTCCAAAAATGATGTCATCAACAAAGACTTCTATAATTAACTCTTTATCATGATCCAATTTGAAATATAAGTTGTTAGCAGTACCTTTAGTGAATCAAATAGTAAGTATTTGTCCAATCTATCATACTAGGCTCTAGGGGCTTACTTAAGTCCATATAGAGCTTTCTTCAAGTGGCAAACCATATCTTCCTTGTCAGCTAGCTGAGATCCATCTGGCTACTCAATGTATACTTCTTCTAGTTCTCTGTTCAAAAATGCCAACTTCACATCCATTTGATAGATTTTATAGTTTTTGTATGTAGCATAAGAAAGAAATAATCTAATAGCTTCAATTCTGGCAACAAGGGCAAAAGTTTCTTCAAAATCAACACCTTCCATCTTAGAATACCGTTTACATACCAGTATTGCTTTATTTCGGACCACTTCGCCTTGTTCATTCACCTTGTTCCAAAACAACCATTTAGTACCAATCACATTTTTGTCTTTAGGTCTGGGAACTAGTGTCCATGTTTCAATCTTTTCAATTTGTGTCAGCTCTTCATTCATAGCTTCCATCCAGTGTTCATCTTGGTAGGCTTCAGTGACATTTTTAGGTTCAATCTTGGAAATCAGGCAATACTCTTTTGCAATCTTTCTTCTAGTTTAAACTCCTTTATTCTTATCTCCTATAATTTGACTTTTAGAATGATTTAGCTTTACATACCTTGGAGTTTGGGAACTTTCATAATCTTCTAGTTCTTTTGTTCTTTCTTCTGCACTTGCACTTATCTCTGCTTCCTGATTTATTTGATTTACCAGAATAAAATGAGGTTTTTTTACCAGAACATATGGAATAATCTGAAGTTGATTTGGTGTTTGAACATTTTTCCCTTTGTTTGTATTGTCTTCATCTAAATAATATCCACAATATTTGAATGATTTAGCAGAATTCCCATCAACTCTAACATTTGCACTCTCAACCATCTTTCTCAGTCTTCTGTTATAGCATCGGTAGGCATTGCTTTTAGTAGAGTAATCTAAAAAGATTCCTTCATCACTTCTTGCATCAAACTTGCCTATATCATCATCTCTCTTTATATAACATTTGCTTCCAAAGATCTTGAAATATTTAATAGTAGGCTTGTAACCAAACCATAGTTCAAAAGGGGTCTTACCAGAATTACCATTAACATTTACCTGGTTTAAAGTGTACACAGCAATGCTTACAGCTTCACTCCAATAGTTCTAGGGCACATTTCCTTCTATCATCATTGTTCTAGCAGCATCCAAAATTGTTCTATTCTTTCTTTCTACAACTCCATTCTATTGAGGGGTTTAGGGTGCAAATAACTATCTTCTAATTCCATGTTCTTCATAAAAAGAGTTGAACTCCCTGGAGGTGAATGCACCACCTCTGTCAGATCTCAGACACTTGAATTTCAGACCTTTCTCATTCTCTGTCATAGCCTTGAAATTTTTGAACTTTTCCAATGCTTCACATTTTTCTCTTAAGAAGGAAACCCATATCATTCTAGAGTAATAATCAATAATCAACATAAAGTACCTTTCTCCATCAATACTTCTGATTCTAGAGGGACCATAGAGGTCAGTATGTAGTAGCTCCAACAAATCATTTGAATGAAACTATTTTCTCTGGAAGGAGAATCTAGTATGTTTACCCATTTGACACTCCTTACAAATTGTGTTAGCAATCTTCACTAACTTAGGTAGATCTCTTACTGCTTGAGTGGAACTTACCTTGACAATGTTATCAAAATTTACATGACACAACCTCCTATGCCACAACCAACTTACATCTACTTGAGCAATTAAACAACTCCCACTAGTAGTATTCAGGTGAAAAATATTACCTTTTGTCTTTCTACCTATAGCAATCATATTGCCAGAACTTCCACGTATCTTGCATCTTCCATCTTTGAATTGTAGATCATAGCCTTTTTCCACCATCTGTCCAACACTCAAAAGATTATGCTTCAAGCCTTCAACATAAAGAACATCATCAATGTTATCCTTACCACAAAGACAAATAGAACCTCTGCCACAAATCACACCAACATTGTTGTCTCCAAATCTTACAACACCACCATCATACTTCTCTAGACTTACAAATTTGTTCTTATCACTAGTCATATGATGTGAGCATACACTATCAATAACCCACTCATCCTTTTCTTCAACTTGGGCTACAAGATCTTTCACATCTTTAGTAGATTCAGTAGCCATAGGACTATTTTCAATGGTAGCAATGAAAACCCATTCATCTTAATTTCCATTATCTTTATCAGAATCATCATTAGTCACTCCTTCAGAAAAATAGCATTTTTTTTGGAATCTAAATTTGTAAGGCTTCAATCTAGGAACTCTTTCAGGACATCTGGATGCAAAATGACCTATTTTACTACAAGAAAAACATTTAATAGGTAACACTCCTTCATACTTACCTTTTCCTCTGCATTCTTTCTTTACAATCAATGCTTCCAATTCTTCTACCTCTCTTTCTTTATCTTCAAGCTATTTCAGTTCTTCATCATACTTGGATATCTTTCTGGAACATTCTCCCAGACCATATCTTTCCTTGTTACTTCTGGATATAGTAGCCTTGAATGCATATTCAATTTTTAGAATAGATTCACCAAATTCACTTAATTCAAAAGCATCAAGCTTACCAACCAGCGTGTCTCTTGACATCTTTGTTACTGATTGAGCTCTTCAATAGCATGAGCCTTCACTTTGTAGGAGGGAGGCAAGGATCTGAGTATCTTAACTACAATTTCATCCTCATCTAGGGAACCACTGACATGCATGTAATACCCATCACTATTTCATTTACTCTTTCCATAAAAGAAGAGATATTTTCATTTTCACCCATCTTCAAATTCTCATACTTGCCTTTCAAGCTTTGTAGCTTAGCCATCTTCACTTGTGCATCTCCTTCATACAAAGTTTCTAGCTTCGTTCAAATCTCATTAGTTATTTGCAGTCCTACCACATTTTCCATCTTTGAATTTGTCATAGCACTCACCAAAGCTTCAATAGCCCTGATATTGTTTTCAACATCTTTGATCTCATCAGCAGTGGAGGGACCATTCTAAGGAAGAACATATGGATCTTTTGTAATCTTCCAGTAGACTTCACGAATACACCTTAGGTGACATTGCATCCTGAATTTCCATAGTGAGTAGTTAGTTCCATCAAATCTTAGGCTGTCCTTCTTGAATGTTGCCATCTTAGATCACCTCAAGCTTTTAAATATCTTTAGAGGAACCTGCTCTAATACCAATTGTTGGAAAAACAAGGACAAAAAACTAAGAGGGTGGGGGGTGAATTAGTTGTCACAAAATAATAAACTTCTCAGACTTTTTCTTAATTTAATCTCAAATTTGATGAATAAGAAATTAACTATAAGTAATTAACACATTAGAGAGACAAAGACCACCAAGATTTTTTATGTGGAAACCTTGTTAGGGGAAAAACCATGGTGGATGCTAGTCCACAATATTATACCCTAATAGAAGTATAGTGAAATCAATAAGGGGAATGCACATGCATTTAGGCACACTACCCAGAGCTCACTACTCAATTACAGAAGGGGCTCACTACCTAACAATATAGAATAGGATTAAAATCTAGAGGGTATAACTAAGAAAATAGCTTTTACACAAGCTTGATTACAGTTCCAATTAAGCACTGAAAACTCCTTCAAAAACTACATCACACTTTGCTCAATCTTATTCACACTTTGCTTTGCAATCGAATGATATTCACACATACATACATAGGATAACACCCAACACACGAAGCACACTTTGTACCGATGAAACAATTGCTCTTATATATCCACTACATGAGATTTTATCAACAACTTAGTTGACTAGGAAAATAAAACATATTTTCAATGTCGGCCCAAATTTACAAATAAATTTTCAATGCAAATCCACCAAGGTCAGTCACAACATAGTGGAGACCCAAATTAACATCTCCAACACAAAAAGACCCCAATTAATTTCACCTCGAAGATCCACAACACACTACCACCATCATGTTGGCCAAGAACATGAAAAACCAAACATGCGTAAGAAAAATATTTGACCACAAGCACATCGGTTAATGTGGGTGTACTACAAAGATAGAGCACGATCTAGAGACAACCAAAAAAATCAAGAAACAATAGAGAAATATCTACAACAACTGAGATTACTAGAATCACACAAACTTCACTCAGGAACACTAACATAGACCACAAAAATACTGTTAGACCACAACATGATCAAATCTATGCGTGGACCTTTGAAACTTTTGGTAGATGATCTACATACTCTCAAAAATAAACCGTTTATTCCACAACAACTGAAATTCAATGTAAAGAACAAGACGCCTTCATGACCTACACAGTTCCACTGGGAACCTAGAACACTTTCTTTTACAATTTTCTCAATATCCTCGACATATACAGCCTCTGATACACCAAATGCTAATAGTGTTGACATCAGTGAAAACCACATATCAGCAACACATCCATAGCATCCAACATAATTAAACTAAAAAAATACACAATAAAACCAAAATATATTACTACCATCATCTAGTTGGGTCTGTGAAGTTGATTCAATTTTCATCTTCAACCCAAGCTTAGAAAGGAAAATTTTTGTAGAAAATTGCTAGAGGAGAGGCATAAGGACAAAAAGGGGGCTTCAAACAAACCCCCCTTCGAGCGAACCCCCCTAGACTCCTTCGAGCAAAGGGGGGTTCTCTCGAAGCCCCCTTTTTTGTAATTTCCCTTTGTTTTCATTAAAAAAAAAGGTGCAAAAATGGGGATGGCATCACAAGGGGGTTCACTTGAAGGGGTGGTTCCAACAAACCCCATTTTGGGTTCATAAGAACCCCCCCTTCGAGCAAACCCCTAAAAACACTTTTTTTCTTTAGAGCATTTTTGCACCCAAATATTAGAAACAATATATCTTGATGATGATAATTGGACTAATTTTAGATTAAACATAGTTTGTAACAAGATAAGGAACAAATATAATGAATTTATTTTGGATGGAGGCAAGATTTTGAGTAGGGTATGTTTGGATTTATGTGCTTACAATTGGAAGAAGTACTTTGGAGATCATGTTATAGATTGGAAATGTGTTTAGATATGTTTTTAATTTTATTTGTCATCTTGATTTTGGAACAAATAGCAAGGGATATCTTAATCCTAGAGGAAAGGATGAAGTTGGTTTGGATTGAATGGTTGATGGATTGGATGTCATGGGGAGGATATGGATTGATGAAGGGATTTAAGTGGAGATATCCAAGGATTACATCACATAGGATTAACATTTTTTGATCTAAGATAGAGGTTGGGTAGTGCTAGATGTAGGAATTTGAGTGATGGTAGATGGTGTGTAACCAAAGGATTACTATGTTAAGATTTTTCAAAGTATGCATTAAGCTTTTCCCCCTAATATTTGTAAAGATCAAGCTAGGTAGGTAATATAAATGAGGAATGAATAAGTAGATATAGTGGATCAATTGGTATGATGAAATGACATTATAGGAGGGATGGGCGTGGTGAAATGGATGAGCTAACTTGTCCCCAATTGTGTGGTTCACATAGCTACTTAGTTTACATATGATAAACATAAATAGGTTTTTGTCATGGTAGTTACCCAATACACCATAAGAAGTGGTTTTCACCATTGGATAAATTATTTCTCTTGATATTTTTTCAATTGTTTATTTTAATTTAATTTATTTATTTTTTTGTAATTTTCCAATTTTGAAATTTTAGACTTATTAAATTTTTTGAACTACTATTGATTTTTTTAGGTATCATGTGCATGGATGTTTTATGTAGCTAATATAGATTCTTTTATTATGACATGCTAATAATATCCTACTTAAGTACATAGTTGTGTTGTTAGGATCTTTGTACTGATATACAACACAATTATGATGATCTTTGATAGTTTGGTTGGGGTTGTCCAAATATAAAAATCTTGATAGAGTGTCATCGTAACTATTTTGGTAAAGTGTTACAACAAGGATTTGAGATATTCTAGGTTTTTGGGTTGGATTTAGGATGAAGGTGTATTTATTTAGATGTTGGAGTTGGGAATGGGAATTTGGAATGCTGATTTGATAGGTTGGAATTTGGAGGTGGGTGTTTGGACTAAGGTATTTAATATTTGGATTGGAATAAGAGATTTTGGAATTGGGATTAGGATTAGGATTGAGACCAACAATCTATTTGGATTCTAATTTTTTGCATGATAATTGTGAAGGTGGTACACACCTATTTATGTAATTGTGACATTTGAGTAATGGATTTTCTTTTATGAATTTATTTTATTGAATTCATGAATTTAATTTTCTTTGTGTTCCATATATATATATGAAATATATGAAAACTAACAGGGTTTCTGGAAATGTATGAGTTGATGGACAATGGACCTATTTCTCACTAGTTTCATTCAAAATATAGGATGTAGAGGAAAAATGTGAAAACTAATAGAACTAACTATCAAAATAAAGATCTAGAAATGTGAGAATGATGTGCACCTACCAGCAAAGATGCTTTTTCAAACCTCACTAAGGACTCATTTTCCCTTTGGTGAATGGGTCCTAGCTAGGGTTTCTAGAAAATGCTTTTTGGGTTCTGTTTTGCTTAGTCTACACCTCCAGATTCTGGGTGTTCATTTTTGGAAAGTTAGAAATAAATTTTGTAGAGGACTCTCTATGATTTGACAACTTTTCTTGCAACTTTGATGAATTTGCAACTTTCTTTATTTTTTCTCTTCAAATGATCTTCAACCTAAAATATGCAATCACACATCAAAGAGAGAAAAATGTTGTTTGTTAGGTGAATGGGGATTTACCTTGGTCAAACCCTGTTTTGGTAATTAAACCTTGAAATGAAATGAAACATGAAAGAAGGAATGATGAATGAACAACAGTATGAAACAACTCACCAAACCTTATTCAAACCTTGTATAACAAATCTGTAAACTAGCATGAAGTGGCCTTAATGAATGTAGATCTTGATCATGAAACTTGATGTGAAATAATGTCCTTGAATTCTTACATAGATCTTCAACTCTACATCACCATATTAACCCAAACAAAATGCAAGATGCAAGACATCTTTGACATGACAATGGAATATTGATTGCTGCAATAATCTTCTATAAATCTACCCTTGAATTCCTTGAAATTGCTCTTGAATGCTCTTGAAGTGCTCTTGTGAAATTACTCTTGATTGCTTATGAAATTCTAAGATCTTAGCTTGAAATTCTAGGATGAACTTAGTGAAATAAACTTTTATTTATACATATCTTAACATTAATTCCCAAAATTTAAATATCACAAGCTGATGTTGAATTATAGATTTGAAATTATTAAAACACTACCAAAAACATATTTCAAAGAAGGGTCCTAGGTCTAAGTGAGGACCCATTTGCCATAGGGAGAATGGGTCTTAGGCAACTTACCTAGGACACACATCAAATAGTGTTAAACATCATGTAAAAATAGGGTCCTAGATCTAAGTGAGGACCCATTCACCTTATGGTGAATGGATCCTAGGTCATTTACTTAGGACACACATTGGACAATGTTAAACATTATGTAAAATAAGGGTCATAGGTCTAAGTGAGGACCCATTCCCCCTATGGAGAATGGGTCCTAGGTCACTTACCTAGGACACCCATCTTCCAAAGTTAAGTATTGTGTAATGGCATTTATGAATGGGTAAAAGTACAAAGTGTCACACTTTTAGCCAACTTATCAACACAACTGAATTTAAGTATTTCTAACTAAAAATCAAATTTGTCAAAAATATGATCTAGTAAGATTCATTCTAGCTAAGTTAGATACTTCCACAACCTTTTCAACTAAAATTGTTGGCTAAAAATATATAGAGCAGCACTTTAACGCCAATTTTCCAAAAAAAAAGTTATTTGAAAAACTTGATGCTTCAATAACTCCTACTCATGTAAATAACATTTTTTTTAAAAATATAAAAATACCCTTTCGTAGATCCATAAGTATAATTTTCAGAAATATATTTATTTTAATAGTATAATTATTATTTATATTTTATTTATTATTTAAATTACTAAAAGTAGGTTATCAGGACAAAATATTAGGTTGATTACCATTCAAAGGAAAAATACTAAAACTTATTTAAAAAGTTAAAAAAAATGATGCACTAGATAAAAGAATCTATATCATGATGGTATAATTTTTTTTCTATTTCAGATAAATATTTAATATGAAAATTGACGTCAAATGGAAATAGCTAGTTTTTAATAAACACACATTTTAATATTTATTGAAAAATATATATTTATAAAAATTGGAAAAACATATATCCATGCACTAAAGTTTAAAGTTATAAATACATACAAAAAATTTGAAAGAGAAAAAAAAAATTACTATAAAAAGTTTGACATCTCATGTAACGTCATTTTTTAGTATTTTATCAGCAACTAAATTCTAGTGTTAATTTATTAAAAACTAGTTTAAAATAATTTTTAATTTTATTTTTTAAAATAAAAACATAAAATATACTAAAAAATACACATTTTACTAGTTCACATCATTTCAAAATTCAAAAAATATATGCCATTTTTTAGTGATTCAAGTTTAAAATTTGGATCAATGTTGGTTATTTCCTTTAAAGTGTGACACAACTTTGTGCTTTTACCTGTGTTAGAGTAAATAGGATATTTACCCATGCTTAGGTTTACTTAGGCATGATTATGCATTTAATTTTCCCAAGTGGTTTTAACCTGTGTGGGTAGTTTTCCCACTCGTCCCATTTTTCTTGCCTTTAAAAAGGCTATGCATTGTGTAATATAATCATCTCATATTTTTCCCTCTTCTCTGGTGAAATAGCATACATTGCTTCTCTCGTGTTTTGTGGAGGATGTATTTGCAGATGATTTTCTTGGGTTATTTGATCCAACATGGTATCAGAGCCTGCTATCTACAACTCCTTCCTTGAGAGTTTTAATTAGAGAGTTTTGAGATTATTTTTTCTAACATTTGAAATTTTTCAAACTTCAAAATTGTCTTTATTTTTTATTATTATATTTTCTGTTGCTATCGTATTGGAGTGAGGGTCTTCTCAGTTGAATTCTTCCTATGTCGTGGCCTGATTCTATGCTAGGTGTGTGATTTAAAACCAAATTTTTGTCTTTGAAGCCTGATTCTGTATTTGAAGGCGATAGAGAGGCCTATTTTTTTGTATTGAAGGTGCGAATTTTGATTTGGAGAGGATTTTTTTCACTGGTGCATGTTTGAATTTATTGGAGGCATCAGAGGCTACATGGGATATCTATTCTAGAGGTTGCATTTCAACCTTGGCTAGATGTGATTTTCTTTTTGGTGGCCACAAATTGGGAGTAATTCTTTTTTTTTGCTGGGTTGCATTGATTCCAGTTAAAGGTATTTGCATTTGTAGTAGGTGGCATGATTTTTTCTTATTGCAGAGGAAAAAAGATTATTTCTTACAAGCCGCACAACCCATCCTGTGGTCATGATTTATGTATTTGGAGGTCAAGATTTATCCACAACTCGTGAATTTTTCCAGAGGAGGGCATTTTCTTGTTCATTGGTGGCATTTTTTTTCTAAGGTCATGATTTTCTATTGAAGAGGCTTCTGTGAGGTAGCATTTTGGTGAATATTACTAGAGACTAGGCCGTGATTTTTTTTCTTGGCATTCGAATCCATTGAAAATCATTGATATTCATATTTGAAGGGCAATGATTCTGAAGAGGTCACAACGTTTCCTCAACTCCACCGCCTTTTCTCCATTCATTGTGGTCACCATCAATAGGGTCGTGAGTCTGATTTGCTACTCAAAAGGGACATTTTTTCTACAATCCCAATTTTGTGCATTCCAGTCACCATTTGTAGTAAGAAAGGCATGATAGAACTAGATTTGCAGTGCTATTTCTCTGCTGTGCACTTTGGTTTGATCTACTTTTTAAGTTTGTAGCTGGCGAGAGTTTACTTCAAGTATTCCTGCATTTGAATGGTTCCCATATTTGATTTGGTGTTATCTAGCCATTTTTTAAAAAAATTATATAATTTTATAAATTTTTCCCTAAATATTTAGGGTTCAAATTGTTGTGCACCAAAGTGAAGGTGGGCCCCCTATGTTTGAAGTTGTCCTTGGGAAGCATTATCCCACATTGGCAGCGATAGATTAGTTTTTGCTCTTTAAATAGAGTTGTAATGTCTTTTACTATTGTGAGCAAGTCTCACATAAGGCCATCTTGTTTTTGTGCTTGGAAAGTGATTTGGCTTGGTGATTTGGTGTGGGAATCTAGTAAGGTGTTTATTTTTTTGCTCAATTTTTTTTTAGATTCTCAACCCTTTTTTGCATTATTACTTCCTAAAGTATTTTTTAAGGCTTCATTTGCAGTATTTGGGAGTTTCTAATTGTTGTTGAAGGTTAATGTCTTTGTAATCTTGGAGATTTGTTAGTTGATTATGGGGT
Source organism: Sequoia sempervirens (assembly GCA_007258455.2). Classification (NCBI taxonomy): domain Eukaryota; kingdom Viridiplantae; phylum Streptophyta; class Pinopsida; order Cupressales; family Cupressaceae; genus Sequoia; species Sequoia sempervirens. Next base: position 105,211 of record VDFB02263915.1, read on the forward strand.
TTTCATTTCAACCTATTGTGATTATGTTGAAAAGGGGAAATTATAAACAATGGTGAGATTGTATCATAAAACATCTTAGATGGATTCATTTGTTGCCACATTTATATAATCTTTTTCCCCTTCCTAGTATTGATAGTAAGAAATTTTCATGGAATTGCAAAAGGGATAATGTCCTAGGAGTTATTGCAATGCATATTGATGATGCCACTTTGAATGCTATTGATCATTTTGAGCGTCCTCATATTCTTAATGGACTAAAATTTGGGAAATACATGGAGATACTGAAATCAGCTATTCCCAGATGATCATGTTTCAAATTGTCTTGTGCCTCTTCATTTTTCAGATAAGATACCCTATGATCTCGCTACTATGCAGGATTTTAAAGTTTTGGAATACTTTGAATCTTTAGATGAGGATGATGAGGATTCTTCAGATGCTCCTTCTTCTCCATTAGGGACAATTGATGTACCTTCACCTTCATTGATTCATTGTGCAGATTCATTGATTGAGGCTCCTATCATCCTTGTTCAGCAAGACCTTACATCTTGTGTTGATGATTCATTACAACAAGTATTTCATTGTCTTCTTGATTGGGATTCGTATTTTCCAAACATTGGTTCATTGTTTGTGGAATCTCACATTTATGACTTGGAAGACACATTTGAGGGTATGTGTTTGTGCAAGATCATGATGGGCCAAAAAGTGGCAATATGATGAGTATGTGGCTAACATTTTGTTTACCCAAAATTGATGAAGACAAAAAGGGTTTCTAAAGGAGATTCTCATCTTTCCACCAATATAAATTATGCTTTACTTTGAAATTAATAAATAATTATTATTGATTTTCTATTAGAATTATGACTAAAGTACTAATTGATAGGCTGATGGAAAAAAATCTATAGCTTTCAAATGGTATCACATTTTTTGAATATGAAACATGTGTCACATTCTATGCTTTGCATACTATAAGATAAAAAAAAAAATCATGAATTTTTGACCAAGTTAAGGCGGTCAAACATATGAGTTTTTATATTTTTTAAAAGTTGTAATAAAAAATTCATAATTAATTATTTACTTGGAAAAAAATTACAAAAAAACATGCATCACATTGGGACATGAGTCCTCTACTTATATCTAAAATCTTACAAAAAAATATTATCATTTTATTATGGTTAGGGTGGTCAGACAAACACGTCTTATTTTTTCCCTGAAATTTAAGTACTACTGCATTGAAATTTCAAATTTTCACAAAATAGATTTTTTTTTCAAAAAATCCTAGTAGTTTAGAAACTAAATTCAATTTGCTACAGATTCTATTCTTACATATTTTTGAAATAATATAGATAACTTATTCAATTTCTTACGTAAAGTTGCATAACTTTGATATTTTTGATTTTTTCACCACTTGAGGGCCTGCTTTTTCCATGATGATCCTGCACATACCCGTATATCCCTCCTATTTGATGATAGTTGTGGTAAAACTATTGTCACTCCATCTCAATCTCTAGAGAATGTTCAGAATCAGTTTCCAATGGTACCTTGTTTGTCACCTCCTATTGTGATTGGGCATGTTCTTGATTGGTCTATGGCATCATCTTCCAAGGTCTTGGTGACACATGAGTAGATTTTAGTGAAATCATCATACATCTTCCTGATTCTTTCTTTCAATTCCTATCTGAAATGGGAAGCATTCCTGCATTTGTATTTGGTTTTGTTTCTTCCAAAATGGAGACAATTTGTTTGTGGACATTGGATTATATTTTGTATTCAAACACTTACCATTTTTGTAGGTGATTACACATTGTGTGGGGGATATATAGTCTATTTATTTCCCTCTTATGGTGGGTCATTGGTTGTATACATATGATGTATGTAGTCCTTGGGGGGTGTGATTGAGTCCTCCATCCATGCATCATTTTTTGTTTTTCTTTTCTCTCTTTTGGAGTAGGGTTTTTTTCCCATAGGGTTTTTCTCCTTTTCTCCGGGTGTGAGAGATTGCATTATAAATAGGTACCTAACATGGTTGTGTATCCAAGACCCATATTGCATTTTCATTTTTGCATAATAATCTCCCTAAGTTGCACTTAAGGGGGGGTGTTAGGGTAAATAGGATATTTACCCATGCTTAAGTTTACTTAGGCATGATTATGCATTTAATTTTCCCAGTTGGTTTCTTCCCATGTGGGTGGTTTTCCCAGCTATCACATTTTTCTTTCCTTTAAAAATATTGTACATTGTGTAATAATCATCTCATATTTTTCCCTCTTCTCTGGTGAAATAATGTGCATTGCTTCTCTCATATATTTGTGGTGCATGCATTTGCAAATGATTTTCCTAGGATATTTGCTCCAACAACCCGATTGTCAGGTTTTATCCCTTATAATTTTAATTTAATTAGGCTTGGATCTAAATTAAAGGGAACAATTAAGGAAAATTAACCTCAATTAATTAATAAAGCCCTAGGTTAATGTGAAAGTGTAAAGGTACACCTTACAACACCAAAAAAATGGCACAATTAAGTCCATTTAATTAAAAAGGACACTAAAGTTAATGTGAATATGTAAAACATATTACAACTCTAAATTAAGGCATAATTAAGCTTATTTTATTATTAATTATTCCCAAATTAAGTGTGAAAAAGGGATACTTTTTCCTACACTATATTTTGTCCCCACTTTAGTGAGAGTATGATGCCATGTCAAACTCACACTAAAGTAGACATCCAAGATATGTATGTATGTAGCAATGACAAAGATACATAATCATACAAAATCAAAGACTAGGAAGATCAAGCCTAGACTGTCCAACGTGATGTGGAGCACATCTAAGCTATGGGTTTGTGCTCACTTTGTGGTAGCAAAAATTTAAGTTGTCCACTAGGTGGGTCTTCCAATAAAGTGGCTTAGTGAGAAAGTCATGCTAGGTCTACAGGCTCTCACCATACAATGAGAAATTCATGCCTCTATGTCAACTTCTCATCATACTAACCATACCAAAGCTATCCTTTTTGATAAATCCAATAAGTTTCAACATGTAAAGGTTCCATAGGAAATCAATGTGTGTTATGCTAGGTTCCCTTGAATTTAAGGTTCAGGCTTCACAAGGTTAGCAAGCTGCATTATTCCTAACACTTATGAACATTATGTATATAGGATTTTGTTTAAGGGAGCTTGCTTCATTCATGTAAGTTCTTCTTTTTAGAGAACATAGTGCCTAATGTATCCAAGAGAGGACAAGTCAACCATAAAAGTTTTGCAACTTAGGGAATGTAGTGCATCGCATCACCACTAAGAGGAAAATTTTATGCTAAGAAATATTGCACTCTTGGAGGACATCAAACCCAATTACACCACTAAGAAAAGGATGCATCACAAGAAAAAAGAAAATCTCACCATGAAACATGAGAAATGTTGAAAGATATTGTCGATGTATGCCCCCACTTTAAAGTAGTTGTTAACACCATTATTGTGAGCAATTAGATTAAAGTACTTAGTGAATGTTTAATCCTAAGACATGAGAGCTTCCTCGGAAATCCCTATGCCAAGTCATATGTTTCCAAAATAAAACTACGTCATTAAAAAGGAGGGAGGGGTTGCCCCAAAAATACATAAGGGATCTATTTATTCAGTTCCAGTATATTTTTGCTACAATGTTGTTATAGAGCTCATAAATGTCATCATTCCCCAAATACTCATAGAATTGGAAGAATGAAACAAAGAGAGAAAAAAAAAAAAAGGAAAAATGTTTTTAGGTTAACATGGAAGAGACCTAAATTTCTTGATGCCTTGCATCATCCCCAAAAGGAAAACACAAGACAAGCGAAAAAGGTAAAATATTTACGACATAGAGAAGAATATAGGCACATATAGAGGAATGCACAAAAAGAGAGAGAGATACATCAAATGAAACAATACGGGGGATCAAATTATGCACATGAAATCACATAAATAAACATGAAAAAGAAAACAATGTGAAAGACTAGTAAGGAAGATGTGAGTCAACCTATATTAGGTTATCTGCATCCCAATCTTGACCAGCATATATGGAAGATAGACAACTAGCCAAAGGGAAAAAAAAAAAGTGTCGAACTAGGACAAGCACCAAGTTCAACACTATTATCATCATTTAAGTTCATGGAAGAAGAGAACAATGAATTCAACTCATTATGCTCTTGTTCATCAATCTTTGCAATATCAATGTCATCATCTAAATTAATCACAATAGGAGGTCGAATGAAAATGTCTCTGAAAGGTTCTTGTTTATGTTGTGGTGAGGTTATAGGGTCATCATGCATTGTTTTAGGTAAGTTCATATTTTTATTTTTTGTGTTGTTCTTTTCTTCTTTAGTTTGTAACATACAAGCAATAGCACGACGTATATGCCTACATTCTCTAGCATTTTGATTTCATTTCAATTTGTTGTCAATTTGTGATTGTGTATGAGAGGGTTTGTCAACCATAGGTTTATTTTCTTCCCTTAGGGGAGGAATATGAGGAACCATGGGAGGTTTTTCAACCACTTTCTCTTTGGATTTGTAAACTTGTTTGATTTTAGGAGGCACAACACGATTGATTTGATTGTCTTGTGGTCTCTTATAGGAAATGGTAGGATGATTTTTTATAGGTTGCTCTTGGATATTTGGAAGGGCTTTTGGTTCAATCATGTTTCCATCTAGGATAGGTGGCTCAATCATGGGTTGAGGCATATTTCCAAGGGATAATTTTGCTACGTGCTTTTCCTTAAACTTTTGATTTGCTTTGAAAATGTAGTCCTCATGAGGTCTAATAGGTTCAATAGGCTTGAGAAAAAATAAATCCAATGAAAAGTTCCCATGGCAAGGCACAAGATTAAAGCCACTATGTTGTATGGTAAATATTTCATTTCCAAAGGGAAACTTCAAACATTTATGCCCAGCCGATGGGACGACATCCATGGAGTGAAGCCATGGATAGCCTAACTTCACACAAAAATTGTTCTAACAATGGGATGATAGTGAATGAGTCATTTAATGTTTTTGGTCTGACCTTTAGAGGAAGATTTATTGAGCTAATCACAGGAAAAGCAAAACCATTATGTGTTTTGATCCATGCTTGCGGTCTTTCATATGTATCTTGATAACGTTCATGCATAAATAGGAATTTTTCAATGACCACATTCTCTACATAAGATCAATTAATATCACATTGGTAGTTTTTTCATTGATTCTTCCAGCTATGTAAAGAGAACCATTAGGTTCATGTTTGATTATGTCATTTTGTGAGAAATAAATATCAAGGGTAATTTTGGTTTGGCCTATACGAGGTTTGGCTTCAATAAATGGCATCATTCTAATCATTTCATCTTCATTGTCATCTTTTGTATTTTCATCATCTGTGTCAACATTCATCACATAATTCTTTGTTTCACTAGCTTTGATAAATGAAATAGTATGTTTTGGTATGGGATCAATAAAGATTTGCAAGTTTTGGTTAGGAAGAGCTATAGACTTATTACCTTGATCATTCACCCCTCCAATTAGAAGATGATTAGAATCAATGACATCTTGGACAAGATTTTTAAGACACTTACAATATTTCGTATCATGTCCATTTTGTTTGTGGTAATGGCAATAAGCATTTGATCTATAGTTTGATGGAAATGGTTTATTAGGACCAAGAGCTTTGATAAGAGGTAAGGAAATCATATTCTTGTTCATGAGTTGTAGCATGATATTATGAAGGGTATCTGGTAGAGGGGTAAATTTTCTATTCCTATCCCCAAAGGAAAAAGGATTTTTCATCTTTATTGTAGCAAATTGGTTATCAACTTGTTGATTTGGTTGAGACGAATTAAGTTGTAAAAATCCCCTATTCTATTTCTTGAAGGGTTGGTAACTATTTTGAGGTGTATATTCAGACTTTTTAGGATGGTTAGGAGGATTTTTCACATCACAACCACTAACTAAATTCTAGTAGTCACGAAGGGCTATACACAACTATGTAAAGGATTTGAATTTCAACATCTCAAGTTTGGTTTAGATTTTGTTAAATGTGATTTGGAAATAAACATTCATTGAAGGTTAGCATCAAGAATCTTAATGTTTATTTTTGAATAAAGAATTTGATAACCTACTATGAAATTAGTGATTTTCTCATCATCCTTTTGTTTACATGTGATTAAATTAGCTAGGGTCATCTTGGAATCCATGTGAATGTGGAAGTGGTTGTAAAAGGCATCAATAATCTCATTGAATGAACCAATTGAATTATTCGATAAGGAGCAAAACCACTCTCAAGCAATATCCTTCATGTATCTAAGGAAAAGTTTAGCCAAGATTTTATCCTCAAAGATGATATCACTACACATGGTTGTGTAAGCAGAAACATGGCTGACAATATCTCCATTCCCACCATATTTCTCGAATCTAGGAACTCCTATAACTTGTGGCATTTGCGTTCTCAATATCTCTAGGAATAACGGCTTCATTTTGATGTATTGTGAAGGTTGACCATTGTTATTTTGATTTAGGATGTCAATTTGTTGTTGAAGGGTTGACATGTTTTACAAAAGTGTGTTAATGATAGGATCATTGTTGGTATTGTAAGATGGAGGTGAATAAGGTGGAGTGGTGTATGTATGTGGTGGTGTTTTTTCTTGCAACCCCCAACCCTAAGGAATCTCACAATGCCTAAATGAAGGGATCAAAAGGTTAAGAAAAGGGTTTTGCACTATCAACACATCAGGGACAAGAAAGGCCAATGAACAAGGCTATAATCAACCTTCTGCACTTTGAGCTCCATAAGACTCAAGAGGGTGTTCCTATTCAAATATTTGCACATATAATATGACTTGCACCAGATAACATATTATAGATTTCTAATATGTGGATGGTTCTTAGATGAATGTATAAAGAGTGTTATACATTTCATCATATTCAGACATGATCCCCTTTGCACCTTGTACCCAAATTAAGAACAAATAAATTAAGAGAAATCTTCATCTAGAACACACAAAGAAGTTATAATAGAATCATTCTAGACATAACCTCCATGTTCTTTAATCTCCAAGAAGATACATAAAACCATAAATATGTTAAACATAGAAATGGGAAAGATTCTTTATGTTTTAAATGGTTATTCCTTCTAGGGTTTGCACAAGAGAAATACACTAGACCAATGCCTTGTCCACATTAGTGTTAAAATGAAATAACATATCTAGTAATAGCCTGAACACAAAACCAATGACTTTTAAATCATTACTGCCTTACAATAATGAAGTCTCATTAGGAAATATCTGCAACATTCTTATAGATCCTGAAATGCAACACAATATATTCAACTTTTAACTGAGAGCACACTTTAACCTATTCTTTGAACAAGAGCATACAAAAAATATTACAAAAAATGTGCAACAAAAAAAATATAATCTTTGATTATTTTGATTGAAAATATAATGCATACATTCTGGAGACATTACAGTATGACATAGTTCATCATAATTTGTAAACTAATTTGCTTGCCATTAAAGGATGGATTACATCATTGAACCCTAAAATTTTAAGAAATCCTAATCTAGATACAACCCTTTGCAAAATTACAATATCCCAAGACCTAGAAAAACTAGAACCTCCTTACAATAGAAACAACTTCTCATTTAAGAAAAAAAAACAACAGAGAAGACCTATATTTAGAAGATACTTCTCATTCTTTATTTTCCATCCTCACTTTTCCTTCACTTAGTTTGAAATTGATTTGGCCCAAACATTTTTTGCATTCCCATGAAAACCTTTTACCTTCTTGTAAAAACATGTTTACTAGTTCTATTTTCACTTTGCAATTGAAAAATATCACCCTTGGGTAAAATCCCACTTACTAGCAATTAAAACTTTGCTTTGTAGGTCAAAATTTTACCCATATGTTGTTAACTCCACCATTGACATTTAAATACATGATTTAATCATATATTTTTACATTCTAGAGGCCTCATTTTATATTGCAAATAGTTTGACATTTTGTCAAACATTTGCTTTACAATCCTTATGCTTGTGCATTCCACTTGCAATTGACTCACTCTCACCTATAATTACCAATTTCATTTTACCTTCAATCGAAGATTGAGATTTATTTTAATTTGGGCATTTGGTAGCATAAAACCATTTACATTATACTTGAAAATGCAAATAAATGCATTTTTTTGGCTACTAGGAAATTTATGCATTTTACATAGGTCATTTCATCTTACTGGTGCTCATAAAGTAGGTAAAACATAGCCAAAGCCACTACCTATGTTTGAAAAAAGGTTTAGGCACCTTTTGGAAGGAAAAAACCATCGTTTGTAGCTCAAAAAGACATCAAAACTCATCCTAACACCCAAAAGTGTGAGAACACACAATTTCCAGCTTCATAGATGTTCATTGAAGATATGAAAAGTGAAAAAACATCACAAATGCAACACCAAAAATCCTCCAAATGACCTTGCACGTGATGAGAAATAATTTTAAGGCCTAGGAGAAGCCACATGTATGCTTGTCTGCTTCCCTGTACACAAACTCTCATGATAGAAAATGTTGCCGCCAGTTGTCGGGGAAAGCATGATGAAAGCAAAATAAAAATTTTACAAAATCTTAATAATTTTATTTACACATAATTTTCATTTTCAACGATTTCAATAATGTTAAAATTTTGTAAAACAATTATCCTCCCCACAAGCTCCCAGCTTACTTTCTCGCTTCCCCGCCTCCATTCTTGGCATGAGCCAATACAACAACAGGCTGGCGAGGAATGAAGTTTATAAAGTTAAAATTTACAAAGTATTAAAATTTTAATTTTCCCTCTACAACTATAATGACTTCTCTTCTCCTTAAATATTAAAATCCTATAAGCTTGTCTATTCCCTACTCACTTTTGTTTCCCTTAGCCTTCACTGCTGGCGGGGAAAGCAAAATTATAAAGTTAACTTTATAAAGTTTGGAAAATAATTAAAATTTTCCCTAAAATTTCCAATTCATGTGCACTTTCATTGCATAGTGTTTAAAATATTTAAGTATTTTAAATATTTAAATTTCAAACATTAGGAAGAAGCTGAAAATTTAATTTCACCTGTTGTCCAAACAAGAAAAACTCATTGCGTGCAAATGGGGACCCCTAGAGCCATGATATTTTGTGAGTGGCCATAATCAATTATTTTAAACATGGATTTTAAATCATATTTCTCCGAACAATTATAATTTAGGTACCTCCTTTGTAAACTAGCCTATCGAACATGTTTGCCGCAACTGAAACACATTAAAATAATGCATCATATGGACTATGTTTTTGATGAAAATGGAACTAAAGATGTTTTAGACCAAAAAAAAAATGGGTTGCCTTCAAAATTTTGAATTTTGCAACTTTTTGGAAAACCAAATTTAGACCAGTCGTAGTCAGAAAAGCATTAAATAACCCATTAGAACTCATCCAAGAAGCATGAATCTAAACAGGCATATTACCATATGTACCAAAAAAAATTCTACCACATGGATTTATAATATCACCTTTGAATTGTAAAATTTTAATCGACGAAGATGGGCTCTGGGGTAGATTTAGCAGTATGTCGACCTAACCTCTTTCAACACATTGAAAGTACATAGGCACTTCAAACTTCACAAAATTTGAAGGTGTCTCTAGTGGCTCATATTTGAGGATGCATGCCCCTTGCGGTCATGGTGAGATTCTAGATATTTGGGGAGTAGACCAAGTACCAAATTCATTGGGTTGTTCTATAACTACTCCTTTATGCTACATTGGTACTCATTCTTCAAACTTCAATTGGTGGCCTCAAGCCCCCAAAAATAAAGAACCAATATTTACCTCTATCAAATACTCTATTCTCTACTATATTCACTAGGCCTAGTCTAAAAAATACTACCATTATATACCTAAGAACCAACATCAACACTGGCATGGTTAACCATATCATTGTGCTTTCCAATGTCACTATTAATTATATCAATCTAAAATTTACAATCAAACACTAACTGGAATCCATAATCATTGTGACATTTTACCTTATCTAGCTCATTGTCATGTTCCACTAAATCCTGATCCAATTGATCTGAAAATTAAAAAAAATCATACTCCATTTGATAGTCAACATCACAAATGTTTACATCAAATTCAATTTGCATGGAAAACATAAAAATTTCATAAACAGTTTGTTCAATAGTCCCATCAAGAAGTATTTTCCTTGATTTATTGAAGTCAAATTGTAGCTCCAATTTTGAAAAATCAGATTGAATAAAAGAATCATATAAAACCTTGGAATCATCTTCTGATATTTGTCTCATATCTGACATGCATTCATTGTGTGTGATGAACAAAAAATTTTCATACATAGGCATATGCTTAAATGGATTTGCATTATTTTAACATTCACACTCACTTGAGAACTACAAACATACTCCACTACTTTGATAATAATATTCATCAAAATCCATAGCATCATTGTCATCATTAAAATTAGGTTTATTGTTGGATGTTGTGGTTGTGTTGTTGATATGTGGTTGTCATTGATTTCAACACTATTAGCATTAATGCATTTGAAGTTGTATATGTCGAGGACATTGAGAAAATTGTAAAGAAATGAGTTGCAGGTTGTCAGTGGTGAAGTGAAGTTTAGTATGTTGGTATGTTATGTACTTTGATGATCAAAGGTTGTGGACTAAAAGGGTTTGTTGCTAAGTGTATCTAGTTTTTCCATGTCAAGTTTTAGAGATCCACGTGAAGATTTGATTGAGTTATGAATATTTTCATTCTGACAGTTTTTTTGTTTCTTGAGTTGGTGTTCTTGATTGAAGATGATGCTATTTCAGTTAGTTTAGTTGTTGTGGATGCTTCTCTTGTGATTCACAATGCTTTTGGATGTTTCTATACTATGCTCTATATTTGTTGCACATCCACATTGATCATTGTGCTCATGGTTGGCAATTTTCTCTTGTGTGTTCATATTTTTCTTGTTCTTAGCCGACATAGTGTTTGCAGCATGTTATGGATCTTTGAGGAGAAATTAATTGAAGTGTCTTCGTATTGGACATGTTGTTTTGGGTCTTCACTAAGTTGTGGCTGACCTTGGTTGATTCACATTGTTTATCTTTAATGTTTTGGGCTGACAGTTATATTCATTTTATTATTTCTTTATGGCTGACTTGTAGCAATGAAATTTCTTATTGCGGATATATAAGAGAAATTGCTTATTCAAATTGAAGTGTGCGAGAAGGTGTGGTTGTGTATGAGATTTTTGAATAATGTCCTAATCATTTGAAGGTAGAGCAGAGTGTGTGAGTGTATGCCAGAGTGTGCCTGTATGTGTGAATATCATTTGAAGGTAGAGCAGAGTGTGAAGAAGTGTGTAGAAGAGTAAAGAATTGTTCATGTGCTTAATTGGAACTATAATTAGGCATTAGTAGATGCTATTTTCTCAGTTCAAAATCCAGATGGTTGTAATTTGAATATCTTTGTAAGATAGTGTGTCTTCCTATGTAATTGAGCAATGAGCTCTAGGTAGTGTGCCTAAATGCATGTGCATTCCCCATATTTCATTTTCATTATACTTTTAATAGGGTATAATCTTGTGGACTAACCTCCACCATGATTTTTCCCCTAACAGGGTTTCCATGTAAAGAATCTTGGTGTTATGTGCATTTCTGATGTGTTGTTGATTCATGCTTTCATTTATATTAATAAGATCTAAGAATAAGGTTAATAAGTGGAATAAGTTTTTGAATTTTTGTGGCAACTGATTCACCCCCCCTTCTTAATTGTTTTTCCTTGTGTTTCCAAGAATTAGTATAAGAGAAGTTTCCTTGGAAGAAGTTTAACAATGTAAGGTGATCTAGGATGGCAAGTTACAAGAAGGATAGTCTGAGATTTGATGGAACAAATTATTCTTTGTGGAAGACTTGAATGGAGTGCCATCTGAGATGCATTGGTGAACCCTATTGGAGAATTACAAGTAATATGTATATTATTCCACAAAATAGTCCTATTACTTCTGCTAAGATAAGAGATTTTGAGTACAATATCCAGGCTAAGGAATCTTTTTTTAGTGCTTTTACTAATTCTAAGATGACAAATGTTATAGATCTAAAGACTGCTTATGAGATCTGGAAAAAGTTGGAAACCTTGTATGAAGGTGATTCTAATGTGAAGATTGCTAAGTTGCAGAGTTTGAAAGGGAAATATGAAAGGTTGAGAATGGGTGATGATGAGAACATTAATACTTTCATGCAAAGAGTGAATGAAATTGTGTGTGGGGTTAGATGTACTAGTGGAAAGATAGACGAATCTGATATTTTTGCTAAAGTTCTTAAAGATCCCTACCTAATTCTTACAAAGTCAAAGCTAGTGCTATTGAAGAGCTTCAGACTGTAACAAACATAACCAGAGATATGTTGGTTGGTAAGCTGATTGTTTTTAAGTTGAGCAAATTTGGTGATGCCCTTCCTAAGGTTGAATTTTCATTTAAGGCTACTACTTTTGGAAGAGAGACAAAGATATGATCTGGGTGAAATTTCATCTAGAAAGACATTCAAGTATGAGGATGAAATCATACAGATTGAAGAAGAAGAAAAAGAGCTAGAAGCACTTATTGTGAAAAGAGTACCGAGAGGAAAAGGTAAGTATGAAGGAAAATTGCCTCTTAAATGTTTTTCTTGTAATAAGATGTCATTTTGCATCAAGATGTCTAGAAAGAGCTTCTAAACCAGGACATAACAAGCCTATATTTCAAAAGAAATGTTACTTTGTTGTTGATGAAGGTGTGACAGATGATGAATCTGATAAAGGAAATAGAAGTGATGATGAATGGGTATTTATTGCTATCAAAGAAAATAATCTTGTATCTATTGAACCTGATGGTTGTACAAATGTGGAGAAAGCCCTAGCTGCTCAAGTTGAAGAAAAATATGAATGGGTGATTGAAAATGGATGTTCACATCATATGACAAGAGACAAAGTAAGTTTGTAAGCTTGGAAAAGTATGATGGTGGTGTTGTGAGATTTGGTGATAATACAACTGGTGTGATCTATGGAAGAGGTTGCATTTCTCTTGATGGTAAGCATAATACTGATGATGTTCTATATGTGGAAGGCTTGAAGCATAATCTTTTAAGTGTTGGTCAAATGGTTGATAAGGGATACAATCTTTAGTTCAAGGATGGAAAGTGCAAAATATTGAGTTCCAGAAATGAAATTGCATCAGGTACAAAAACAAAAGGTAATATCTTTCACTTGATTGCTGCTAGTAAAATTTGTTTGATTGCTCAAGTTGATGAAAGTTGGTTATGGCATAGGAGGTTGTGTCATGTTAACTTTGATAATATTGTCAAGATAAGTTCCACTAAGGCTGTGAGAGATCTACCTAAGTTGGTAAAACCTACTAATGCAATATGCAAGGAATGCCAGTTGGGAAAGCAAACTAGGATTTCATTTCAAAGTAAAAATCATTGTTCAAATGAATTGTTAGAGCTTGTGCATACTGATCTATGTGGTCCCTCTAAGGTCAAAAGTTTACGGTTGCATGTATTTCATGTTACTCATTGATGATTATTCTAGAATGGTATGGGTTACTTTCTCAAGGAAGAAATCTAAAGCACTAGAAAAGTTCAAGATCTTTAAAGCTATGGTTGAGATAGAGATAGATTTAAAGATTAAATTTCTAAGATCGGATAGAGGTGGTGAATTCACTTCCAGTGAATTTAATTCTTTTTGTGAAGAACATGGAATAAAGAGACAATTATCTGCACCGCAGACCCCTCAACAAAATGGAGTTGTGGAAAGGAAGAACATAACAATTGAAGATGCTGCTAGAACTATGATGCTGGAAGGAAATATCCCTCATATCTATTGGAGAGAAGTTGTGAGTACTAATGTGTACACACTCAACTAGGTACAAATGAAAGGTGATACTAGTAAGACCCCTTTTGAGCTATGGACTGGTCAAAATCCTATTGTTAAATACTTCAAGATATTTGGAAGTAGATGTTATATTAAGAGAGATGATGACATAGGAAAGTTTGATGCTAGGAGTGATGAAGGTATCTTTCTGGGTTATTCTATTAAAAGCAAGGCCTACTAGTGTTATAATAAGAGATTGAAGGAAATGGTTGAAAGTGTAAATATTAAGGTTGATGAAGACTTAGGTACACTATCTAGAACCTATGGATATGATTCTGATGATTAGGATGATAGTACAAACCAAGGAAAGAAAGTTCAAACTACAAATCAAGTGCAAATCAATCCAATAAATCAAGAAAATGAAGAAGGAGAAACTAGTAAAAGAGCATAAGAGATATCAGAAGAGCTTGAAATTGAAGAACATACTAAGAAGACTCTAAGTTATGTGAGAATAAATCATTCAGAAGATCATATTATAGGTGATAAGAACAAAGGTGTCTAGTCTAGGAGAAAGATTGCAGAAAAATATTGTGTGATATCAAGGACCGAGCCTACTAGTGTGAATGAAGCATGTAAAGATGAGCATTTGGTTGAAGCAATGAAAGAAGAGTTAAAACAAATTGAAAAGAATGATATATGGATTCTTGTTCCTAGACCTAAGGATAAGAATGTCACTAGAACCAAATGGGTCTTTAGAAACAAAGCAAGAATGGTATGTAAAGGATGTTCATAGATGGAAGGAATTGATTTTGAAGAGACCTTTGCCCCTGTTGCTAGAATTGAAGTTGTAAGATTATTTCTTGCCTATGTTGCTCACAAGAACTACAAAGTTTATTAGATGGATGTCAAATTAGCTTTTCTAAATGGTAAAGTGGAAGAAGAAGTGTATGTTGACCAACCTCATGGATTCTAGTTGATTGATAAGGAAGATATGGTGTATTAGTTGAAGAAAGCATTATATGGACTCAAGCAAGCCCCTAGAGCATGGTATGAAAGATTGGATAAGTATTTGTTGAAGCTTGGATTTAACAAAGGTACTACTGATAGTAATCTGTATTTCAAGATTGATCATAATAAAGATTTGATTGTGGAAGTCTTTGTTGATGATATCATTTTTGGAGGAGATGATGGTTTGTGCATGAATTTTTCTAATGAGATGTAGAATGAATTTTTGATGTCTATGATTGGTGAGATGAATTTTTTTTTGGGATTGCAAATTACTTAGTCAGATAAAGGGATTTTTATTTCTCAGTCCAAGTTTGTGAAGGAATTGCTGAAAAAGTTTAGTACATGGAAGATTCAAACCCATTTGGTACACCCATGGTGACTGGAGGGAAGTTAACAACAAAAGATGATTCTCCAAAAGAAAATCAGACAAGATACATATCAATGATTGGTGGATTGTTGTATTTAACTCAAACTAGGCCTAATATCATGAATGTTGTATGTATTGTTGCAAGATTTCAAGCTAATCCAAAGGAATCTCATGTGACTGCTATGAAGATAATTTTTAGATACTTGAAGGGAACTATTGATCTTGGCCTATGGTATCCAAAAGATGATGATCTTACCTTGAGTTCCTTTACTGATGTTGATTGGGCAAGAGATGTGAATGACATAAAAAGTACTAGTGGTGGAGCATTTTTCTTGGGGAAGAAGCTAATTTCATGGTTAAGCAAGAAGCAGAATGCCATTTCCTTGTCTACTACATAGGCCGAATACATTGTTGTTGCTAACAACTGTACTCAAGTCCTATGGATGAAACAGATGTTGAAGGATATCAGAATTATATATGATGAGCCTATTTCTATATTTTGTGATAACTCAAGTGATATTAAAATTTCCAAGAATCCAGTGCTACATTAAAAAAAAAAGCATATATCTATCAAGTTTCAATTTTTGAGGGAGAAGGTAACTAAAAAGGAAGTCAGATTGGAGTATTTTCCTACTAAGGAGTATATTGCAAACATCTTTATCAAGCCATTTCCTAAGGATACTTTTGATTATCTTAGAGGGAAGTTAGGGGTGATTACCCCTCCTAATCAGAACTAGGATGCATTGCATTGCATCAGTCTGTGCATTTCATAATCATATCTTGTTTTGGATTGATGTTGTGATGGATGCTACTTAGGGGGAGTAGTCAGATGTTCATATGTTTACATATGTGGTTTAGAGCTTAGAGATATTTTTCATTGATGTTAAAGGGGGAGAAGAGTCATGTGAAAAACTAGTGATTATCTGAGGAGAAGAGCCTTGAGGAGAAGATGAGTCAAATTCTAATGGGGAGTGAGTGTCAAGAGATAGTTGCATTAATGGTGTTTTTCACATTATGTGTTGCCATCAATGCCAAAGGGGGATATTTTTGGATGTTGTGGTTGTGTTGCTAATATGTGGTTTTCATTGATGTCAACACTATTATCATTAATTCATTTGAAGTTGTATATGTCGAAGACATTAAGAAAATTGTAAAGAAATGAGTTGTAGGTTGTTAGTGGTGAAGTGAAGTTCAATATCTCATTATGTTATGTACTTTGATGATCAGACGTTGTGGAATAAAGGGTTTGTTTCTAAGTGTATCTAGTTTATCCACGTCAATTTTTAGAGATCCACATGAAGATTTGATTGAGTTATGAATATTTTCATTCTGACAGTTTTTTTGTTTCTTTAGTTGGTGTTCTTGATTCAAGATGGTGCTATTTCAGTTAGTTCGGTTGTTGCAGATGCTTCTCTTATGATTCTTAATGCTTGTGGATGTTTCTAGATCATTCTCTATCTCTGTTTCATATCTTCATTGATTGTTGTCCTCATGGTTGGCAATTTTCTCTTGTGTGTTCATGTTTTTCTTTTTCTTGGCCGACATAGTGTTTGTAGCATATTGTGGATCTTCGAGGAGAAATTAATTGAAGTATCTTCATGTTGGAGATGCTATTTTGGGTCTTCACAAATTTGTGGTTGAACTTGGTTGATTCACATTGTTAATCTTCAATTTTTTGGGCTGACAATTATATTCATTTATTATTTCTTTATGGCCAATTTGTAGTGATGCAATTTCTTCTTGCGGATATATAAGAGAAATTGTTTATTCAAATTGAAGTGTGCGAGAAGGTTTGGTTGTGTATGAGATGTGCAAATAATGTCCTAATCATTCAAAGGTAAAGTAGAGTGTGCAAGTGTATGCCAGAGTGTGCTTGTATGTGTGAATATCATTTGAAGGCATAGCAGAAGAAGTGTGCAGAAGAGTAAATAATTGTTCATGTGCTTAATTGGAACTATAATCAAGCATTAGTAGATGCTATTTTCTTAGTTCAAAATCTGGATGGCTATAATTTGAATCTCTTTTTAAGACAGTGTGTCTTCCTATGCAATTAAGTAGTGAGCTCTAGGAAATGTTCTTGAATGCATGTGCATTCCCCATATTTCATTTTCATTATACTTTTAACAGGGTATAATCTCATGGATTAACCTCCACCGTGGTTTTTCCCCTAATAGGGTTTCCAAGTAAAAAATCTTGGTGTTATGTGTGTTTCACATGTGTTGTTGATTCATGCTTTTATTGATATTAATTAGATATGAGAATAAGGTTAATAAGTGGAATACATTTTTTAATTTTTGTCACAATTGATTCACCCCCCCTCTCAGTTGGCTGCCCTTGTGTTGCCAACAGTTATCATAATGAATATTAGTACTATCAACATACCATGCATCAACAAACACTTCTATCTCAAGTTTATAATACATGATTTCAAATTCATTTCTCAAATCATCATTTAGCTCAATGCAAAATGTTTCAAAGGAAGGCCCAAATAATTCATAATTTGTCTTTGCAACAAATTCGTCATAGTGACTATTCAAAACACATTCATTGCTATAATGAGTACCATAGTCGATATTATCTTTCATAATTTCAATATGAACATCTGAAAGTTTCTCATTAAGAATTGAACAAGTATCTTCATTCTCTTCCACACCAATGCACTCCTTATTAGATGAAAATGTGTCAATTTCTAGAAAGAGACAAGCATATTCCATCTAATCATTAATTTCATGAGCTAATGGCTTCACAAATAGATCTGAATCAATGTATTTCCCAATGTTATTTACACCTATATCCTCTTCATACATTATAGACATTTCCATCTCTTCTTCACATAAACAATCACAAGTAGTAGATATATAGTCATATTCACCAGCATCATAGTCAACATCATCAGCATCCTTATCATCTCTAACATTGTGCTTAGGATTAGGATATTGAATACACAAGTTTTTTTCTTCAAATTCATCATCACTCATAGAGTTGGCTGAGTGCAAGATCATGGGGGTCCAAAAAGTGGCAATATTACCCAAAAGTGGCTGATGACATTCTTTTTATCCAAATTTTATAAAGCAAAAAGGGTTTATTGATAAAATTGTCAAATTTTCACCAATATAAGATATGACTTATTTGGAATTAAATATATAATTATTAAGTATTTTCTACATGTATTTTGACTAAAGTCCTGATTGATACCTATTGATTGAAAAAATATATAATTATTAAACAATTTCTCATTTTTTGAATTCGAAAAATATGGCACATTCTATACTTCCCATACTATAGGAAAAAAAAAATTGATTTTCATAAATTTTTGACTAAGTTATGGTGGTCAGACAAACAAGTTTTAATATTTTTAAAAAAATTCTAATAAAAAATTTATAGATAATTATTTACTTGCAAAAACAATTATAAAAAAAAAATGTGGCACATCTGGGCATATTTCCTCTACTTATATTGAAAGTTTCAAAAAAAATAAAATTGTACTTAGGTTGGTCAAACATACACCAACTTTTTATTTTTTCTTGAAAATTTAGTACTACTATATTGAAATTTCAAAATTTAACCAAATAGATTTACTTTTTTCCATAAGAGGACTAGTATCATAGAAACTACATTCAAATTTCTACAATTTTTTTTCTTACATATTTTTCAAATTATGTTAATAACCTATTCAAATTTTTATGTCAAGTTGCCTAACTCTATTTTTCTAAATTTTCATTGCCACTTAAGGGTCTAGTTTGGACCCCCATGATCCTACATTGACTTAGTTAGTATGCTCCACTGATAGAAAAATTGAACTACATTCCAAGTATTTATTAAATGAAATTTGTTCATTCACTTGTGAACAAGTGACTTCATCAGTATTCATATCATTGCATCCTTTATATGAAGAAAACACCTCTAGATCATCCTCATAGGAGCATTCGTAATCCTCAGAAGAATACTTAGGTTCATTATCATCATGATTCTTATCACAAGAAGATTCATCACTACATAAACTATGCTTAGAATCTTCAGAAAGAATGCTTAAAATTTCACTTTCAAAATATTGACCATTGATTTGTAATGCGAAATCTGTAGAGCTTGCATTGCTATCATTGATCAAAACATGACATTGAATGACATCTTACATCTCTTTTACTTCATTAACTAAGATATTACAAGTAAATATTTCATGCATATCAATTTTTTCATCATACCATGTATCTTCATCTTCATCATTGTTGTATTGATTTGTACATGTGATGCTTATGGGCCAATTACAATCATTATCCCCATTTAGACAAGATGGATTTTCATTTTATAATATACATTTGTTAGTTATGTGCATCATATTTTGATTTTTCTCAACAGGATAAGTTCTATCAACATTTTGAGATATCATATTTTGTGCATAATCACATCAGGATCCTTCAACAATCTTTATCCAATCAAGTACTTGATCAAAACTATGAGGTTTTAATTCTTTTGGCAAAGTACTCAACCCCAACTCATAGATTTCACAAAACAAATCAATGCATGTTGGATCCTCAGGTTTAAAATTTTTGGGGACTTCCAACAAGGCATCCAAAAACCTTGCAAACAAATCATATGGTGATTCTCTCCCATGCCTCTTCATATCAGATAACTCTTGAACAAAAGACATAGGAAAAACATTACTTAAATTGTGTTCATGTTCAACTTGGAATTCACCTTTAGTTGCATCATGTAATGATATAATAATTGTAATAGTAGAAGCATTATCAAATTGATAATCATTTTTTTGTCTGGTCCATAAATTCCATTTACATGAGGTGTGCTAGGATAACCAACACTTGCAGCCATGTATCCCTTCATCATTGAATATTTCAAGTTATTTTCATATATATCCATGAAAATTTGATATGCATGATGAAGTGTTCTAGGATATTTATCCCTCAATAGATAACTCATTTCTTCATAAACGTACCAAGGTAAACAAACAAGCACAATGCATCATTTGGTCTTATATTTTTGCGAATGTCACCTAATATTTTTGCAAATTTGAGATTGAAAGCAAGAACTAACTCTTTTTCTTCTATCTAGATGTTCTTAAGTTTTTGTCTCACTGAACTTGGATCAATTCTTTCACCAAATTGTTAAATGAATGATTCCATGAACTCATTCCAAGAAGAGATAGAACACACTAGAAAATAAAAAAACTAATCTCTGGCATCTTCCTTTAGAGATTGAACAAAGAACTTCATGACAATATCTTCATGGCTTATCTCATAATCTCCCATCAAATAAAAAAACTCTTGTAGATGATTAGATGTTGATTATGAGATTTTCTCTTTGAAATTTAGCAAGTGCTTGTTGACTTCATTAGGAACAAGGTTTGGGAAACCTTGAATACCATTAAAATTTAATGGTCTATATCTTTCAATTGAGAATTTTCTTTGATGACATGACAAGGGATGCACACTTTTCATGTTTACATATGACACCCCATAGGGATATACCAGTGGATGAACACTTTCTTACACCTTTTACAAACTTCAAATATCAATTCTATAGTTGATAATTCATTTCCCTATCTCTTGCTTTCAGCATGACCTTAAAATATTACAATGCATATAACTCAAATGCAACTACACCTAAGATCTCTTTAGTGGGCACATTTAAGAACAAGCATACTTCTTTAATATAATACACATGTTACAAATTATAACTCAAAAGTATGTAGAATTATCACTATTATTTCTCTTTCTTAGTGCTTAGTTTCACTCAATAGGGAACCAAAAAAAATTCAAGAATTTCAAATATGGTTTTCATACACAAGCTTATCCTTCTTGAAAACTAAAATATGAAAAATACCTGGATATGTTGCTGCTGCTGCAAATTTTCCTTCATGACTAGAAATCTTTATAGATCTAAAAAGAAATTCACATCTTCATCAAGTTCTTTTGATAGAATCGCCACCTCTCTTCATAGAGGATTGAAATTCAAGAAGTATGAAGCTAAATTTCAAAGATTAATTTTATTTTGGGTCTCCTACAACAACAAAGTCACACATAAATTCTTTTAAATTTGCTGAAAAAAACCTCCTCCAAGTCTAAAAACTTTAATATCTGAACCAGATGTTTAGATTCATCAAATACTTGAATCTTTCCAAATTGACACTCTTCTGATCTCCCCAGTAGAGTTGCCAATATGTTGGTGTATACTTGGATGGGGAGCTTCAAATTAATAACAATAACAAATATAGCCAAAGATTCTTGTTCTTTCTTCCTTAGCAAAGTCACCAATCTATTACCAGTGTTTTTTTCTTGCAATCCCCAACCCTAAGGAAAACCACAATGCGTAAAACAAGGGATCAAAAGGTTAAGAAAAAGTTCTTTCACTATCAACACATCAAGGACAAGAGAGTCCAACAAACAAGGCTATAATAAGCCTTCTACACTTTGAGCTCTAGAAGACTCATGAGGGTGTTCCTATTCAAAACTTGCATGTATATAATATGACTTGCACCAGATAACATATTGCAGATTTCTAACATGTGGATGGTTCTCAGATGAATGTATAAAGAGTGTTATATGTATTTCATTTTATTCATACATGATCCCCTTTGCACCTTGTACCCAAACTAAGAACAAATAAATTAAGATAAATATTCATCTCAAACACACAAAGAAGTTACAGTAGAATCATTCTAGACATAACCTCTATGTTCTTTAATCTCCATGAAGATATAGAAAACCATAAATAATTTAAACATGAAAATGGGTAAGATTCTTTATGTTTTAAATGGTGATTCTTTCTAGGGTTTACACAAGAGAAATACACTAGACCAGTGCCTTGTCCATAATAGATTCAAAATGAAGTAACCTATCTGGTAATAGCCTAAACACAAAACCAGTGACTATTAAATCATTACTACCTTACAATAATGAAGTCTCATTAGGGCATATCTCCAACATTCTTATAGGTCCTGAAATGCAACACAATATATTTAGCATTTAATTGAAAGCACACTTTAACCTGTTCTTTGAACATGAGCCATCAACCAAATACTTGTTACAGCAAATATGCAACAAAAAACATTACAATATTTGATGATTTTGATTGAAAATATAATGCATACATTCTAAAGGTCCATTACAATATGACATAGTTCATCATAATCTACAAACTAATTTTCTTGCCATTAAAAGATGGATTACAACATTGAACCTTGAAGTTTTAAGAAATCCTAGTCTAGAAATAACCCTATGAAAAATTACAATATCACAATGGAGAAACTAGAACCCCCTTACAATGGAAAAAAATTCTCATTTAATAGAAAAAAGAAAAAAATGGAGAAGACCTAGAATTAATTAATGGTGGATACAAGACATATCTCAACTCCCTTGATCTACAAACTAATTGGCATTTAGAAGATGCTTTTCATTCTTCATTTTCCCTCCTCACTTTATCTTCACTTAGTTTGAAATTGTTTTTTCCCAAATCTATTTTTTATTCCCATGAAAACCTTTTACTTGCTTGTAAAAACATGTTTACTATTTATATTTTCACTTTGCAAGTGAAAAATATCACCCCTAGGTAAAAACCCACTTATTGGTAGTTAAAACTTTGCTTTGTAGATCAAAATTTTATGCAAATGTTGTTAACTCCACCATTGACATTTAAATACATGATTTAATCATATATTTTTACATTCTAGAGGCCTTATTTTATATTGTAAATAGTTTGACATTTTGTCAAACATTTGGTTTACAATCCTTCTACTTGTGCATTCTGCTTGCAACTAACTCACTCTCACCTATAATTACCAATTTCATTTTTCCTTCAATTGAATACTGAGATTTATTTTAACTTGGGCATCTAGTAGCATAAAACCATTTATATTGTACTTGAGAATGCAAATCTATACATTTCCTTGGCTGCTAGGAAATGTATGCATTTTGTATAGGTTATTTCAGCTTACTGGTGCTCATAAAGCAGGTAAAACATAGCCAAAACAACTACTCGTGTTTGATAAAAGGTCTAGGAATCTTTTGGAAGGAAAAAACCACAATTTGTAGCTCAAAAATGACATCAACACTTGGCCTAAAACCCAAAAATGTGAGAACACGCCATTTCCAGCTCCATAGATGTTCATTGAGGATATGAAAAGTGAAAAACTATCACAAATCCAACACGTAAAATCCTCCAATTGACCTTGCACATGATGAGAAATAATTTTAATGCCCAGGAGAAGCCACATTTATGCTTGTCTGCTTCCTTGCACACAAACTCTCATGATAGCAAATGCTGCTACATGCTAGCTAGGAAAGCATGTTGACAACAAAATAAAACTTTATAAAATCTTAATAATTTTATTTGCACATAATTTTCATTTTCAATGGTTGCAATGTCTTAGGAAAAAAATTATCCTCCCCACAAACTCCCATCTTACTTCCTTGCTTCCCCACTTCCATTCTTGGCGTAAGCAAATATTGTAGTGGGCTGGTGAGGAATGAAGTTTATAAAGTTAAAATTTACAAAGTATTAAAAACTTAATCTACCCTCTACAACTGCAATGGCATCACTTCTCCTTAAATATTAAAATCCTACAAGATTGATTGCTTCCTCGTTCCCTTTTACTGCTATCAACTTTCATTGCTGGTAGGGAAAGCAAAATTATAAAGTTAACTTATAAAGTTTGGAAAATAATTAAACTTTTCCCTAAAATTTCTAATTCTCGTGCACTTTCATTGCATAGTATTTAAAATATTAAAGTATTTTAAATATTTACATTTCAAACATTAGGAAGAAGGTGAAAATTTAATTTCACTTAGCACTACCCAAATGAGGAAAATTCACTGCGCGCAAACAAGGACCTCTAGAGCTGTGATTTTTTGTGTTGACCATAATAAATTATTTAAAACATTGGTTTTAAATTAGATTTCACCTAGCAATTAGAATTTAGATACCTTTGTAAATTGTTCTATCATACATGTTCGACACAATCAAAACACATTAAAATAATGCATCATATGGACTCCATTTTTGATGAAAATGAAACTAAAGATGTTTTAGATCAAAAAAAGAAATGGGTTTCCTTCATAATTTTGAAATTTGCAACTTTCTAAAACACCAAATTTAGTTTGGTCGCAATCAGAAAAGCAATAAATAACCCATCTAGTAGAGCTTTTTTTTTTTTTTGAAAATTTGGGCTGAATCTTGCTTTGTCATGAATTATTGCCTTTGGGCCAAAGGGAAAGGTTTAGGGTTTTGAATTATAAGCCCTTGTTTCAAATTCTTACAAGTCTCAAACCCTTGGGCATTCCATTACTCCATTGACCTGTCATACCCAGTCCCCGGTCATCCAAGTTACGACTTGAGCCATTTGAATCGTGTTTCTACTAGCCTATTGGTCTAGGTTCATCAGTTACCCTTTTCCATTCCATCATTTTAATATCTACTATAGTCAGGTGGAAAATATTCCATGGTGAAAGACTTATGTCTTAGGTCCTTATTCTTAAGGTTCTAAATTGCATCGACCTTGCATGGCCTCTCTTTAAAACATCTTTATTGCACGTGCAAATCTCCAGTCACTAAAGTGGTCATCTATTGTTGAAGTTTTCTTTGCTGGTTGTTTCATTTCGGTGACGGGCGACGGACCATATTTTCCCCTTCCATCACTTATTGTTGAAGTTTTCAAAGCTTCCTATTCCATTTTGGGAATCAACGATGAACGTTGTGATGTTTTTTTTAGTGCCATTACTAAAATATTTAATGATTTTTCCTTATTTTTGTGATGGGAAATGGATGTAAATGGAAGGTAATGGTAGCCATGTGTCCAAGTTTCCTCCCATCACCAGTTGTGATTCATTGCTGAAGATATCCTCAACCTCAAGTTCATTACGACAACAGGTGATGGGTCTTGGGTTTCACTTGCATCACCCATCGTTGAAGTCCTCCAGACCATCAGTCCCACTTCAGCGACAAGCGATGACTTGGGTTGTTTTTTGGCATCACTGGATGGTATCCCTCACTGAAATGATTAAGGAAGTGCAACCAACTTCTACGACCATCAATAAGGCGTATATCTGGGAATATTCCCTGCAGTGGGATGTTATTGCTCGTAGCTAAATTTAGGAGGTGATATAAGGAAATTTTTGTGACAACCAGTGACATGTTAATGATATGGCTAAGATATGGAAAACTACGTGGAAATTTTTTAGAATATCATCGTTGTTTCTATGTATGGGTGAAAAGGAAAGTGGCGATCCTTAATGAGCTTCATTGATCAAGTTTTAAATCCAAAATGATCAATGATCAGGATTAAGCATGGAGTGATTGATTATCTATTTGTTCACGTGAGCCTGGGGGTAAGTGCACCAAGATGGTTCCCAAAAAGGGGGCTTAAGTGGCCAATTTTTTTTTTTAAATCAAGAAATGCTGACCTTGGACGTGAAATTGAGGATAGTTACACTCAAAATTTTGAGATGGAACCAAAACAAGGATCAAAGTGCTCTAAGTCTACTTTCTAAACTACTAATTTATTTTGAAAATGGTTGAGATTAAGGGGTTCAAAAGAAGGATGTACACAAATTGGTGTTGTTTTTGTCAGAAAAACATAGCATAGCAACTCTTGTATGACCTGAGCACAGTGAACTTTTTTGTAGTATTTTTAAAATTGCTATGGTCAGCAGTTAGCTAACAACATCTAGTTGATGCACAATTTTTCTGATAATTTTTTAATGAATATTTGATTTTTTACAAATTTTCTAAGTGGGAACTTCCTAAAAAGCAGAATTTTGGCCATACTCCCCCTACAAATTTTGGAAAATAATTGATTTTTTTTTTCTTTTAAATTTGTAGAATGGAGTCTAGTTTCTAAAAATATAATTTGTTTGAAATTTTGATGAACGGTTAATTTATAACAAAAAAACACTAAACACTGCTTTTTGGCAAAAAACAAACATACAAACAAAAGAAATTATGGATGAAAGGCTTAACACTGTCAAAAAGTGAAAAAAATTACATCGTTGGATAGCTAAGAGAGAACCTAACATTACCCATGTTTTTTATTTTGTCGATATTGAACTAGATGCAATCTTGATGGTAAGCACGAGCCCGATTATGTGAAAAGTTGTAGAATTTGCAAAAACACGCCTCTGGCCTTATTGGGAATGCCCTCCAAGCCTTTGGGTTGGTATTCCAAGGAAAGTACTTTCACCTTTTTCTTTGTTTTTAATGTGAAATAAAGCGTGCGCATTATAACGCGAGCATGTTTTAAAAAAAGAAATCAAAAGTGGCTAGAAAATTGGTACCCAACTTCATGCACCCGCCCCTGGATGGTCATTAATTGTTGCATTCTCTAATAGCTCTATTTAATGAGGATTTCCTACAATTCATTCTCACCATTTGCAATTTGCAAGTGCTAAAATAATTTATGTAGTACTGGAGGAGTAATGTGCGAGTGTTGAACAAATAATCACAGAAGCAATAATATGGTTTCCCTGGGTATGTAAGTATGAACATATGATTCACTTGGAAGTTATGCATGGCTTATTTGTCTTGTTCCTAGGGTGGTAATGGTTTTATAGCTCACAGATTGTCTTCTATGTTGTTTTGTGTCGAGCTAGTTTGAGTTTTCTTCCTTGCAATGACACTCTAAGGGTATAGCCTAGTATCTTTTTTGCGAGGTGTGTAGTACCCCTCCGTTTATGCAGATGTTTTCTGCTATTATGTTTTCACACTATTAGACTATGATACTTTGTTTGGATATTTTGATCGCTAGTTTTGAGCGACAGTGGATTTATTCTGTGACATGATGATACATTGTTTGGTGATTATTGATTTCAGACATGATTTGATATAGTTTAGATGTTTACTTTCAGATGATTATTGCTATGTATATGTTTGTGATGGACTAACAACTATTTATTTTGTCAGTCTGATGTGACGTGAATTGGTGTGGAGAATGGAGTCGCATCACTCGCTTGCGAGTGCCCTGTGATATCTATCATTTTCTCCGCACGGTGTGTCTGTTTAATGCTTTATTTATATATATATGTATGCTCGTTATTTGCTTGGTTGCAGGAATTACAGGTACGTGGCACCGACTCCACCTGGGTACTCAGGTCTGAGCGTGTCAAGACTCAACAGAAATGTTGATCGGGAGATAGTAGTTTGGTTCACCCTAGTCTTATCTATAATCCTGGTCTTAGTACATCGTCTGTTTTAGTTTAGAGTCATAGGATTGTTTTGTATTCTTCTGTTTGGATAAATTGCTTGAAAGGTAAATTTGGTTAATTTTTAATGATAGTTTATAGTGTTTTAAATTATTGTTATTTAAATTTATTTTTAAATGTGGAAGAGATTAGTTGCTTGATTATTTAATTAATTAATTAGCTTATTTGGTTAAATGGTTTCATCTTAAAAGATTAAACTTATTTAATTAAATAAATAAATAAATTAAATTAAATTATTAAGAGTGTAAATAGTTTTATTTGAAAATTAAATATTATTTGAGGAAATGGCATTTGAATTGTAAATTTAAAATACAATAAAATAAATGCATGCTATTTGAATTTGAATTTTTAAATTTAAATAAAATTATTATGTGCATGCAATTTGAAAAGAAAAGTTATCCGAGAAGTGGTTGAGATATTTTTGCATCTTCTCGACATGTGTGTAAGTTCCATTTATTGGGTTTGTTGAAAAAAATTTCTCGGAGGATATTTGGGATCTGGGGATTATGGTAGGGTTATCAGATTTCTTCACGGGGAAATTAAAAAAAAAAAAATTGGCTATGTAAAAATTTATTCTTTCTTAGAAATTGTTATCTCTCTGTATCTAGTTGTATATTGCTGGAAGATCCCTTTGGAGGGAAGTTCTTTTGTGTTGATTGGAGAAGTTTTTTGGAATTGTACGCTACAGGAAAGAGGATTTCTCCTACAAGAAGCTTTCATACTACAGGTACTTTTCTTGTTAAATTTATTTCTTTTCTTTAAAAGTTAGAGAAAAGATTTATTTTGTGTTTCCTGTGTTCTTCTCGAGAATTTGGTAAATTTTTTATTTAAACAAAAGAAAAAAAAAATATGAAGGATTTTAGTTGTGCAAGAAAAGATATTCTCTGTTGTCATATTTTGAAACTCTATGAAAATTGAGAAAACAAGAAACTATAAAGAAATATAGGGGCAAAACAGGGTTTTATATTACAGAAAAAAAAAATTGTTAGAATATTGGAAGGGTTAGTAATTTCTTTTTCAATTTCCTATTGAAAGTAAATACCCAGTTTCATTAATAAAATTGTTCTTCATGAATTTTATATATGTATGTATTCATATATGTATATATATTAGTGATGAATATATATACATACATATACAAATACATATATATAATTTTTTTTTTAAAATAGTAATGAATTAGTAAATCAAAATCGCTGTACGCGACTGTATATTTGTTGAAAAAATTTAGAGAAATTTTTATATGATGGAAAACGGAATTCTTAAACCCGTCATGCGTATTTCCAAAAATTCGTAGAAATTTCTGTTTGTTTTAAAGCAACTCGCATGGCAGGGAAGCCGCAGGGGCTACCCCCACAGCCGACCCCTTTGGGAGCCGGCTGTGAGGGCAGCGCTCGGCACTGCCCTTCTAGGCTATGTCGGCGCGGCCTGCATGGCCGAGTCCCAAAGGGAGTTCGGCCATGGCGGTCATTGGCCCTGCGTACTTAGGGTTTCGACTCTATATTGAAACTTCTACTTTAAAGTGTTTATTATTTTATATTATAATTTGTATGATTTTTAATTTAGAGTTTCATAATACTTATTATATATATATTATATATATAGTATATTTATAATATGCTATATATAATATATATATATTATTATAATGTATTATATTTATATGAATAATTAAGTGATTAAATTAATATTTTAAATTTGATAAGAGTTTAAATTAGAAATTGATTTATAATGTGATATTTTCATAATTAACTCATTATGTCAAAATATTTACATTTAAAATTGTTTAAATAGTTTTTGAGATTTATTTTAAAAGTACCCGCTTAATGTGTGGATATGTTATTGAGCAAAGTGTAGATTTCTTTTTCATTTTGAATGAAATTAAATTTAACTCCAGGTGAATTGTTTGGTTATCATATTATGATTGATTAGATTTAGAATATCCGAATAGTAGACAATACTTTCTTGATTTGCTTTTATTTGGGTTCTTTTGGGGCAAATTGGGAAAATATTTGTTGTATAAGCCTTCCAGAATGAATTGTGTTAAAAGGGTGTATTATTGTTTAAATGTATTTCTTGAGATGACTTGGGTTGTGCATGTGTTAAACATGGTGTTTCGAAAAAGTTGTGGGTTATTTGTTAATATGTGATAAACTTTATGCACTTTGTAAACCCTAGTCAGGAAAATTTAGAAATCCTTGTTATGTTTAGGGGAGTGGCTACTTGTAAGGGCCGACACACAAAGTGGTGTCAGGGTAACTTACAAATAGTTAATAAGTCAGTGATAATTAAATGACACAATAGTTAGATTAAAACTCTTAACAGGATGCTTATGCCTCACTTATGACTCTTGAGCTACTTCAGTCTTGAGTATAAGATGAGAAGGCCTGGAATGGCAAATCGGTGTCTTGATTCTTTAAAGACATACAATTCCACAATGGTATGCATTGGGGCCGGGTTTCGTAAGAGGTTACCAGGGTAACCCAAGGATTGGGGGCCGGAACCTAGGAAGAAACACCAGGGTAACCTTTGCGACATTGTGATGACACTCCACCTAAAGTAACAGTTAACCTTGTGTATGTAAAACAATCAATTGTCTAAATTTGGAAGCAATGTAACCATTAGTTTATTATGTACTAGTGTCTAGGGTTAGTAGTTTAGGTCTAGGTAACCTTATTACTATCTCCTAGCATGGGGGGTGGACCTACGGGTACCACATGTTTGGGTGGAATATGCACCTTACTCCGTTGGGTCCCCAGTTTGATCATGGCATCGAGAGCTTCATGGATGCAGAGCTCGCACTTGGAAACTATGAGTACATCTTCATTGTAATTTGAAAATCTTGTATTTGAAAACATTCCTCAATTGTTTATGAGGTGAATATTGTAAATGTAACTTGTAACTATTATTTGATCTACCTCATCAGATGGATGAGTATTGTATATTTTATCAAATGCAATGAATGAAACAAGTTTGTACTTTATTATATCTTGAATGAAATTTCAATGTTATGTAATGTTTATCTTTATGTTATAAAATAATATGTGCAATGTGAAATACTTAAGTCACTTATGGAAACTCAAAATAGTGTAACGTCGCATAGCTTAAAGAATGTATGCATCTAATTAACTTAATATTAATACTTTAAAAAAAAAATTATTACACCTTTATACACAATTGCAACATTCTTAGGTTATTATGACAGGGCATTATAGATTGGTATCAGAGCCAAGGTTACAAACACTGGATGCTCTGGGTAATCGTGAGCCCATTAGGTTGACCTAGTACATAGTGTCGCAACTGATAGCCTTGGTTGAATAGTATGTAAGACTCATAATTGTTATGTGTAGGAACATGCCTAGGCAAGGAGGAAGAGGTCGTGTTAGAGGTCGAGGTGGAGGCCGAGGGCCAATCACTCAGGTTATTCCCCCTCTGAGCCCTCATCACAGTGATTAGGCAGAACAGTTGGGTCAGAGAAATGAGGGACAAAATCCTTAACAGTCAGCAGTAGAGGGTTCTCAGATACGCCCATTATTAGAGGAGGTCCTAGCTCGTCTTGGACCTAGACAGGTAGATGAGCAGGAGGTTGTCAAAGAGAGAGATAGATCTCCTAGGCAGAATAGTTGGGTCAGAGAAATGAGGGACAAAATCCTGAATAGTCAACAGTAGAGGGTTCTCAGATACGCCCATTATTAGAGGAGGTTCTAGCTCGTCTTGGACCTAGACAGGTAAATGAGTAGGAGGTTGTCAGAGAGAGATAGATCTCCTAGGAGAGTGGATGACACAACACATCAGGATGCTATTATGGCAGGTCATATGAGGGATTTACTAAGGGCACGCCCTCCTACCTTTGATGGTACAGGAGGTGGCTTAGAGGCTGAGACCTAGCTACTAGATTTGGGTAGATGCTTCACCATGCACCCTTATGGTAGCAATACCCATGCCAGATGCGCTATTATGCACTTGCACTTGAGAGGATTCGCCTCTACTTGGTGGCGCCTAGAGGAGCAGAAGCTCCACTTAGATATTGGTTATGTGTCTTGGGAGATGTTTCTCGAGAGGTTTAGAGCACGGTTCCTATCAGAACACTGGAGGTAGCGTAGAGTTGACGAGTTCCATGATCTACGTCAGTTGGCTCTTTCTGTGGAGCAATATGAACGTAGGTTCTATGAACTTAAGCAGTATGCTGGTATTGGCAATGATGAGCCTATGCTAGTACAACACTTCATCAGGGGTTTAAACACCCGCATTAGTGGTGGTGTCCGAATATTTGAGCCAAAGACTATGGAAGTTGCAGTGGAGAAGGCTTGCATAGTGGAGGAGAACCTTATTATGGCATTAGGTGGGCATACAAGAGTGTAGATTGGTAGTGCTCCTGTAGTAGGTTTTAGTCCACGGGGTGGACAAGCACAGACAGGTGGTTCCTCTAGGAACCAACAAACACCCACAAAGGGTGGGCAACAACAACAACAACGAACTCCTCAAAAGAACAATAACCCTCAACCACAACAACAAAATAGTCCTCAAACAGGAAAGGGTCGCAATTGGTGGCGCAACAAGCGCAATAGGTAGGATCAGCCTACGTAGAGTACTTAGTCTACTATCAGTAGGGGTAGTTTCCAGCAATCCAATGCACCTTCAGGTGGCAGAGGATTCGGTAGAGGCACAGGCACAGGTTGTTATTCATGTGGACAGTAGGGACACATAATTAGGCAGTGTTCGATGAGAGGTTCTACTAGTTTTGGGCCTCGACCTACTGTTTCAGAGCCTACAGTGGGTGATGCAGGATGATCACATACAGTATATGCAGCGGTTAATGACCGCCAAGCTGATCACCAGAACACAGTGGTCAAGACTTCAGGTAAGTTACAAGGTGTTAGTATTTCTATACTTTTTGATTCTGGAGCCACTGACTCCTTTATTTCACCGACCATCGTTGACTGTTGTGGTCTTATGGTGGTAAAGCAAGGTGGTAAGTGGCAAGTTGAATTTTCCTCAGGGGTGAAAGTAGCAGTAGAAAACTTAGTACATAACTGTGAACTTAAAATTGGTACGTTAACTACCTTAGTAGATTTATATGTTATACCCTTAGGTTCGTATGACATAGTTTTACGTATAGATTGGTTAGCATCTTATCATGCTGTAATTGACTGTCGACTTAAGACAGTTAGTTGCATTAATGATTTAGGTGCGAAAGTGGAAATCGTAGGTATTTAAAGACCTATCTCTTTGCAGATGATATCTGCTATGCAACTAAAGAGATGTCTTCGTTAGGGATGTCAACTGTTTGCAACAATAGTTACTGATTTAGAAGAGGGTGAGAGTCTAGAGGTATCTCTTGATAATCATCCTATTCTTAGGGAATTCATAGATGTGTTTCCCGATGACATTCCTGGAATGCCACCGAAGAGGGATATTGACTTTAGAGTTGACCTAGTTCCTAGAGCTGAGCCTATATCTAGAGCTCCTTATAGAATGACGACCCAGGAGTTAGAGGAACTTCGTATCCAGTTAGAGGAACTATTAGAAAATGGTTTCATTCATCTTAGTGTTTCCCCTTGGGGAGCACCTGTCATCTTCGTAAAGAAGGATGGATCTCTTAGGCTGTGTATTGACTATCATCAATTGAACAAGGTTACGATTAAGAATCGTTATCCTTTGCCTAGAATCGATGATCTTTTCGATCAAATTAAGGGAGCTAATGTGTTCTCTAAAATTGATTTGAAATCTGGGTATCATCAATTGCATATAGCTGAAGCAGACATTCATAAAACTGCTTTTCGAACTCGTTATGGGCACTATGAATTCACAATAGTACCATTTGGGTTAACGAACGCACCATCAGTATTCATGAGTTTAATGAATGGTGTATTTCGTACATACCTTGATCACTTTGTCCTGGTATTTCTCGATGATATTTTAGTTTATTAGAGAAATATGAAGGAACATGAAGAACACTTGAGACAGGTTTTGCAATGTTTAAGGGAAAATCAATTGTATGCGAACCTGAAGAAGTGTGACTTCTTTCAAACTGAGATTAAATATCTTGGACATGTGATATCTGGTAAAGGTATTGTTGTGGATCCTTCAAAGATCCAAGCTATTGTAGATTGGCCTGTGCCTACTAATGTAGGTGAAGTTCGTAGTTTTATGGGTCTAGCTGGTTATTATAGGCGGTTTGTAGAGGGATTTTCTAGAATCGGTCATCCTATTACTTCTCTTCAAAGGAAAGGGAAGAAGTTTGTTTGGACAGAGCAGTGTCAGTTGGATTTTCAGACTCTTAAAGAAAAGTTAACTAATGCGCCTATACTTATTGTTCCTGATCCTACTAAGGATTTTGTAGTCTATACAGATGCATCTTTAGAAGGTTTAGGAGCAGTTTTGATGCAAGATGGGTGTGTGATTGCTAATGAGTCTCGCAAACTCAAGGACCATGAATTAAACTATCCTACTCATGACCTAGAACTAGCTGCAGTAGTGCATGCATTAGTTCGATGGAGGCATTTCTTATTAGGTCATCATTTCGAACTTCATACTGATCACCGTAGTTTGCAATACATTTTTACGCAACCTAGCTTGAATGCTAGGCAAAGACGGTGGATGGAGTTCTTGTGTGAGTACGATTTTGAAGTAAAATATGTTTAAGGAAAAGAGAACATAGTGGCTGACGCTCTTAGTCGACATCGACATGAGATCTCTGCTACTACTCTTGAAGTAGATTTGAGAGGTCAAATATTAGCTGCACTTCCTACTGATAGATTATATCAGGAAGTGAGGTCAGAGATTGAATCTGGTAGACCTTTAGAAGGTCGATTTGTAGGGTATGTCCTAGAATCAGATGGTATATTACGACATTTAGGTCAAATTTATGTACCTCATTTCAAAGGTCTTCGCACATTAATTATGACTGAAGCTCATCGAGCTCCATACTCAGCTCATCCAGGTGTCAAGAAAATGCATGCTGATCTTCGGCAATTGTATTTTTGGCCTAGTATGAAACGTGATATTGCTGACTATGTATCAAGATTTCTTGAATGTCAGCGAGTCAAAGCTGAGCATCAACATCCCGTTGGATTATTGCAGCCACATCTCATTCCAGAATGGAAATGGGATATTATATCCATTGATTTTATTGTAGGGTTACCTACCTCATCACGTCGACATGATGCCATTATGGTAACTATTGACCAATTGACTAAGGTAGCTCACTTTTCATCAGTACAATCATCTTATAATGCTTCATCCGTATCTAGGATATTCATGGAGGACATCGTTAGATTACATGGGATTCCACGTAGGATTATATTGGATAGAGATCCCATATTTACTTCAGCCCTTTGGACTTCATTACAACATGCTCTAGGTACTCAGTTGAACTTTAGTTCAGTGTATCATCCTCAAACCGATGGGCAAATTGAAAGAGTTAACCAAATATTAGAGGATATGCTTAGGATGTACGTAATGGACCAACAATCACATTGGGAGGATTATCTATATTTAGTAGAATTCGCTTACAACAATGGATATCAGAGTTCCATAGGTATGCCACCATTTCAGGCATTATACGGTCATCCTTGTCGAACTCCTCTAAGTTGGGATTGACTAGAGGATAGAGTGTTACTTGGACCTGAGATGCTTTGTGATATGGAGCAACAGGTTGACCGTATTAGAGAACATTTGATAGCAGCTCAGGATAGGCAAAAGAAATATGCCAACGCGCATAGGATAGACCGACAGTTCGCTGTTGGTGATAGAGTGTTTCTTCGAGCGCGACCGCGAAAGAGTCCAATCCGTTATGGAAAAGGCTCTAAGCTCACGCCTCGTTTTGTTGGGCCATTCGAGATTTTAGAGAGAATTGGTCCCGTGGCATATCGACTCGCCTTACCACCCAGTTTGTCTCGTATTCATGATGTTTTTCATGTATCAATTCTTAGACCTTATCATCCCGACATATCTCATGTACTTGATTGGAATGCGTTACAGGTAGAGGACGGGCAACTGGCTTTGGAGCCCGTGGCCATTCTACAACACCAGACGCTCAGTCTCAGGGGTCGAGACGTTGATCAGGTGAGGGTCCAATGGGATCCTAGTCATGAGGCTTCTGCTACTTGGGAGGATGCGACACGCATGAGGGAACTTTATCCCTATCTGTTCGCAGGCTTTTAGGAGCAAGCCTGATCCTAGGGCGGGAGAATGTAGTACCCCTCCATTTATGCATATGTTTTAAGCTGTTATGTTTTCACACTGTTAGACTATGATAATTTGTTTGGATATTTTGATCACTCGTTTTGAGCGACAGTGGATTTATTCTGTGACATGATGATACATTGTTTGGTGATTATTGATTTCAGACATGATTTGATATAGTTTAGATGTTTACTTTCAGATGATTATTGCTATGTATATGTTTGTGATGGACTAACAACTATTTATTTCATCAGTCTGATGTGACATGTATTGGTGTGGAGAACGGAGTCGCATCACTCACTTGCGAGTGCCCTATGATATCCATGATTTTCTTTGCACGGTGTGTCTGTTTAATGCTTTATTTATATATATATATATATATGTATGCTCGTTATTTGGTTGGTTGCAGGAATTATAGGTACGTGGCACCGACTCCACCTGGGTACTTAGGTCTGAGTGTGTCAAGACTCAACATAAATGTTGATCGGGAGATAGTAGTTTGGTTCACCCTAGTCTTATCTATAATCCTAGTCTTAGTACATTCTCTGTTTTAGTTTAGAGCCATAGGATTGTTTTGTATTCTTCTGTTTGGATAAATTGCTTGAAAGGTAAATTTGGTTAATTTTTAATGATAGTTTATAGTGTTTTAAATTATTGTTATTTAAATTTATTTTTAAATGTGGAAGAGATTAGTTGCTTGATTAATTAATTAATTAATTAGCTTATTTGGTTAAATGGTTTAATCTTAAAAGATTAAACTTATTTAATTAAATTAATTAATTAATTAATTAAATTAAATTAAATTATTAAGTGTGTAAATAGTTTTATTTAAAAATTAAATATTATTTGAGGAAATGGCATTTCAATTGTAAATTTAAAATTAAATAAAATAAATGCATGCTATTTGAATTTGAATTTTTAAATTTAAATAAAATTATTATGTGCATGCAATTTGAAAAGAAAAGTTATCCGAGAAGTGGTTGAGATATTTTTGCATCTTCTCGACATGTGTGTAAGTTCCATTTATTGGGTTTGTTGAAAAAAATTCTCGGAGGATATTTGGGATTTGGGGATTATGGTAGGGTTATCAGATTTCTTCACAGGGAAATTAAAAAATAAAAAATAAAAAAAATTGGCTGTGTAAAAATTTATTCTTTCTTAGAAATTGTTATCTCTCTGTATCTGGTTGTATATTGGTGGAAGATCCCTTTGGAGGGAAGTTCTTTTGTGTTGATTGAAGAAGTTTTTGGGAATTGTACACTACAGACAAGAGGATTTCTCCTACAGGAAGCTTTCATACTACAGGTACTTTTCTTGTTAAATTTATTTCTTTTCTTTAAAAGTTAGAGAAAAGATTTGTTTTGTGTTTCTTGTGTTCTTATCGGGAATTTGGTAAAAAAATTATTTAAACAGAAGAAAAAAAAAATATGAAGGATTTTAGTTGTGCAAGAAAAGATATTCTTTGTTGTCATATTTTGAAACTCTGTGAAATTTGAGAAAACAAGAAACTATAAAGAAATATAGGGGAAAAATAGGGTTTTATATTACAGAAAAAAAATAAAAATTGTTAGAATATTGGAAGGGTTAGTAATTTCTTTTTCAATTTCCTGTTGAAAGTTAATGCCCAGTTTCATTAATAAAATTGTTCTTCATGAATTTTATATATGTATGTATTCATATATGTATATATATCAGTAACGAATATATATACATACATATACAAATACATATATATAAAATTATTTGTTTAAATAGTAATGAATTAGTAAATCAAAATCGCTGTATGCGACTGTATATTTGTTGAAAAATTTTAGAGAAATTTTTATATGATGGAAAATGGAATTCTTAAACCCGTCATGTGTATTTCCAAAGATTCGTGGAAATTTTTGTTTGTTTCAAAGCAACCAGCATGGCAGGGAAACCGCAGGGGCTACCCCCACGGCTGAGCCCTTTGGGAGCCGGCTGTGAGGGCAGCGCTCGGCACTACCCTTCCAGGCTGTGCCGGCGCGGCCTGCACGGCCGAGCCCCAAAGGGAGTTCGGCCATGGCGGCTGTCGGCCCTGCGTACTTAGGGTTTTGACTCTATATTGAAACTTCTACTTTAAAGTGTTTATTATTTTGTATTATAATTTGTATGATTTTTAATTTAGAGTTTCATAATACTTATTATATATATATATATTATATATATAGTATATTTATAATATGCTATATATATAATATATATATATATATTATAATGTATTATATTTATATGAATAATTAAGTGATTAAATTAATATTTTAAATTTGATAAGAGTTTAAATTAGAAATTGATTTATAATGTGATATTTTCATAATTAACTCATTATGTCAAAATATTTACATTTAAAATTGTTTAGATAGTTTTTTAGATTTATTTTAAAAGTACTCGTTTAATGTGTGGATATGTTATTGAGCAAAGTGTAGATTTCTTTTTCATTTTGAATGAAATTAAATTTGACTCTAGGTGAATTGTTTGGTTATCATATTATGATTGATTGGATTTAGAATATCCAAATAGTAGACAATACTTTCTTGATTTGCTTTTATTTGGGTTCTTTTGGGGAAAATTGGGAAAATCTTTGTTGTATAAGCCTTCTAGAATGAATTGCGTTAAAAGGGTGTATTATTGTTTAAATGTATTTCTTGAGATGACTTGGGTTGTGCATGTGTTAAACATGGTGTTTCGAAAACGTTGTGGGTTATTTTTTAATATGTGATAAACTTTATGCACTTTGTAAACCCTAGTCAAGAAAATTTAGAAATCCTTGTTATGTTTAGGGGAGTGGATACTTGTAAGGGCTGACACACAAAGTGGTGTCAGGGTAACTTACAAATAGTTAGTAAGTCAGTGATAATTAAATGACACAGTAGTTAGATTAAAACTCTTAACAAGATGCTTATGCATCGCTTATGACTCTTGAGCTACTTCAGTCTTGAGTATAAGATGAGAAGGCCTGGAATGGCAAATCGGTGTCTTGATTCTTTAAAGACATACGATTCCGCAATGGTATGCATTGGGGCCGGGTTTCGTAAGAGGTTACCAAGGTAACCCAAGGATTGGGGGCCGGAACCTAGGAAGAAACACCAGGGTAACCTTTGCGATGTTGTGATGACACTCCACCTAAAGTAATAGTTAACCTTGTGTATGTAAAACAATCAATTGTCTAATTCTAGAAGCAATGTAACCATTAGTTTATTATGTACTAGTGTCTAGGGTTAGTAGTTTAGGTCTAGGTAACCTTATTACTATCTCCTAGCACGGGGGGTGGACCTACGGGTACCACATGGTTGGGTGGAACGTGCACCTTACTCTGTTGGGTCCCCAGTTTGATCATGGCATCGAGAGCTTCATGGATGGATAGCTCGCACTTGGAAACTATGAGTACATCTTCATTATAATTTGAAAATCTTGTATTTGAAAACATTCCTCAATTGTTTATGAGGTGAATATTGTAAATGTAACTTGTAACTATTATTTGATCTACCTCATTAGATGGATGAGTATTGTAAATTTTATCAAATGCAATGAATGAAACAAGTTTGTACTTTATTATATCTTGAATAAAATTTCAATGTTATGTAATGTTTATCTTTATGTTATAAAATAATATGTGCAATGCAAAATACTTAAGTCACTTATGGAAACTCAAAGTAGTGTAACGTCACATAGTTTAATGAATGTATGCATCTAATTAACTTAATATTAATACTTTAAAAAAAAATTATTACACCTTTATACACAATTGCAACATTCTTAGGTTATTACAACGGGGCATTACAAGGTGGTTTGTTAGTTTGTGTCTTGCTTTGGATTTGATGGGTAAACCAAGTAAGTTATTCATGCCAGTTAGAAGGTCTAGAAGGCTTAGCATGTGGGAAACTCATGAAGTTGTTCCTGAGGTTAAACTAGATATATTGGAAATTCCTACAACACCAAAGGGCAAGAGAAGTTTCTATGGGAAGAGGAAGAAGGATATTGTCCAAAGTACCTACAATTTGAGGAATAGGACCATTTCAGAAGAACTAGTCAATTTCAAAGGGAAGAAGCCAGTTGAGCCTGGGAAGAAAATGGAGTGGAAGAATGAGGGTTCTAAGGCTCATCTGGGGAGGCATAATGCTCCTATTGAAGTTTCTGATAGTTTTTCAAGTGGAGGAAAAATTTACTTTGAATATGGTCATTATCTTATTTCCCTTGTATTGTATGATAATTCTGATGAAGAAGAGGTGGTAGCTACTCCGATTTCAATAAGGGTACCAAGTGGGAATACTTAATCTACTGTTGATAAAGCAAGGTAGTATGTCATTTTTCTTTTGAGCTGGTGCTTGGATTTTTGGTCCTTTGTGCTGACTTGGTTCCTTTTGGCTGGTTTGTTAGTTTATGTTGTTGATGTTGATGGTGACTTCTCTAGTTTTGGTGTGGACATTTAAGTTGTGATTTTGTGACAACAATTCCTTTTGGGAGGCTAGCTAGACTCTTTCAATAGATTATGTGGAGCTTTTTTCTTTTATTTTCTCTTGTTCTAGAATGATTAAATCTAACTTTCTGGGAAGTATCTCTAATTCAATGGAAATTAGTTTTGAAATGAAGGGAAAATGAAATGTAAATGTAATTCAACCCAATTCTTGTGGCTCCCTAGTTCTATAAAGGGGATTTCAAGGCTGATTACAGGGGTTCAAATTTTGAGTCTCATAATAGTTTGAGTGAAAAGCTAAGCTCAGTAAGAAGCATATTGTAAAAAAAGCACTAATGAATAGAACTATAGGAAGTCTAGGATATGAGTCCTATATGTAATGATCTTAAAATAGTTTTATAGAAGCCATAGATATGGCAGATAATCTTAGTTCTAAAATGTATACTCTCCTATATAATTCTCATGCAAATTATAAATGAAATTATTAATGGTTTTTTGTTTACCTTTAGTTTCTTTAATTGATGTGTGTTTCCATTTTTGTTTCAATTCAAAGAATTGACTAAGATGCTTGAATGGATTCGTAGGTTTGTGAGGAAGAGTATAGGATTTGGTAAGAAGTTACATTTTAGACACTGTGAGTTATCATACTACAAAGTATTATGATAATAGTCCACCAAGTTCTGAGTAAAATGGATTATATATTACTGGTTGTTGCAAATTTGACTCCATTTTCCCAATAGATGAAGTACTGGTATATTCAT
Organism: Sequoia sempervirens; assembly: GCA_007258455.2. NCBI lineage: Eukaryota > Viridiplantae > Streptophyta > Pinopsida > Cupressales > Cupressaceae > Sequoia > Sequoia sempervirens. The sequence continues at coordinate 146,025 of VDFB02263915.1, forward strand.
TAGATTATCTTAAAGATAAGTGAGCTAGCAATGTAGATGGCTTGAGATTCAGTGTGAGAATGGAAATGATTAAAAAATATTTCAATTACAATGTATGTATCTAAAATATCACCTAATTCCTAGCAATAGATAATAACTTTCTCAAAGGTTTGCCAAATATTTAGTGAATTACATTTATTTGCACTAAATAGGAATTGATTTGTGTATAAATGTGTTCTCAATTAGACAAGTATTACTTAAACACAATAAGGATTACCCTCCTAGGTCTCACAAAGACCGAAGAGAAAAATAAGGGCCTTAAATTCCTTATTCATTTGTTGGCCACTAACTTTGAATGTTCTTGAGTATAAGGGTTGGCTACCCTTTAGAGGAATTCAAGGTTCTAATGGAAAAAACACCAACAAAATTGGTGACTTTGATCGAGAAAAATTCCATTCTCCAGTTGCATATTGTTGTATCACAAAGTCAATTATTCATTGAACCTAAACTTTTTTTTAGATGTTGAAAAGTTCTTGGACTTGGAAAAGATTTAGTTGTAGCAAAGTTCAAAGGATTTGAGTGTGAATCCGTTGTTGAAGAAGACCCAAAATGAGATTTACCTTTGAAAGAAATTCATGCTGCTTGAAGTTTAATCCTCTGTGAAGAGAGGTGGCTACTCAAACTAAAAATCATGATAAAAAATACATAAAAGTTCCAGAGCTACAAATTGCAAAGAAAAATTAATAACTGGTACAAATTTCTAGGTATTCTCATAAATCTAAAGATGATATTATATGATTGCAAGCAGTTTATGGGAAATTTTCAAGACTTAAGATGTAAATGTTTCCCAATTAGGTGAGATAGCACTAGGGGAGGGATTAGTAGTGGTAATTTTACATGCTTCTAAAGGGTAAATTGAAATACATGCACTATGATAGTGAAGCATGCTATATTCTAGGATCTTAATCAAAATAGATAGAAGATTTACATTGTAAAGGCTTAAGATTGTAATTGCAAAGGAAATTTGAATTTCCTTGTGGAATTGTGAGGTAAATTTCAAAGGCCTTCTAAAGGTGTGAGAAAATGCATTATCAAACTATGCATCCTAGTGTAGACCTGAATGTAACAATGCATAATGGGCAATCTTTGTCATGCCAAAGACATTTCAGTACTAAAAGGTACAGAGCTTTAAATTTCAGTAGCATTTTTGGTTACCCAAATTTTGTACCATCTAAAATCAGAGATAAGGTACCCAAATTCAATGGTGAGAAGTCTAAATCAACAAGCAAGCATCTGCAAGATTTTGTTGATATGATGGGAGATTATGAACTAGACTTTGAGGATGTTGTCATGAAGTTATTTGTTTTGTCTTTAAAAGGAGATGCAAGAGATTGGTTCTTTTACCTACCAGCATACTTTGTACATTCTTGGAATGAGTTTAAAGTAGTGCTCATGGAGAAATTTGGTGAAAAAGTAAATCCCAATACATGGCGAGAAAAAACTTTATGGAGATCCATAGAAAGGAGGATGAGTTGGTTCCTACTTTCAATCTTAGATTTGCAAAGGCTGTAAGGGATATTCCTGAAAAAATGCAACCAAATGATGTTGAGTGATTGGTTGTGTATCTTGGTGCATTTGATAGTAAGATGAGTTATTTATTAAGGGATAAATATCCTACAACATTACATCAGGCATATCAAAATGCCATGAATATTGAGAACAATTTGAAATACTCAATGATGAAAGGGTATTTGGTTGCTAATGATGGTTATCCTAGCACATCTCATGAAAGTGGAGCCAATAGACCAGGCAATAGAGATGTCTGTCAAGATGATAATGCCTCTGTTATCCTAATTTCCTCACCACAACAATATGAGAATTGTGGTGAGTTCCAAGTTGTGCATCAACAAAATTTGAGCAAAGTTGATCAAATGTCTCCAAAAGACATGAGGAAAAATTTCCCTATGAATTGTTCTCAATGTTTTTTGATGCCTTGATAGAAATACCCAATAGTGTTAGACCTAAAGTTTCAATGTGCATTGATTTGTTTTGTGAAATTTGCAAGTTACGGCTGAGTACCTTGCCAAAGGAATTGAAGCCTCATAGTTTGGACCAAGTATTTGATTGGATAAAGATTGTGGAGTGAGTTGAGTGTGATTATGCACAACATATGATACCTAAGAATGTTAATGATAGCTCTCCTCTTTAGGAAGATCAGAAAACCATACAAACAAGTGATGAGATTGTATCAGAATATGAACATCCATCTTGTAGTATGGGAGAATGTAATGATTGTAATCAGTTCACAAGTAGAACACATGCAAGTCAAGATAACCATGATGAATATGAGGAGACATAGTGTGATGACAATGTGGATGTGCATGACTCTCATCTCTGGGATGTCCTGGATACTAAAGATGTAGGAGAGATGCAAGAGGCCATCTGAAGATGAAATTTCAGGCAATCATCTTGAGGAATCTGAATGTAGTCTCAACATTGGTGAGTTTTCTAGCTATGGTAATTTTGATGACATTGAGTCTAGTCATTCTTCAACTGATTATGATTCTTCTTATTAAGTAGAGATGGAATCTTTTGCTTCAAGCAGGGGATCTGTTGATAACAATGGGAATGTATGTTTTCTTGAGAGTGAACAATTTTTGTCATGTGAAGAGTTTTCATAATGTGATTCAATGATATTAAGTACAAATGATAAGGATGAAGTTGAAAATCTATCTATGAGATCTTCTAGTGATTATAATGACTTTGAGTGCAATGATGATTTGAAGGATTTGGACTTTCATGTTGAGGAGGCAAAATATTTTATGACAACAATGAATGTGCGACAAAATCCCTTATTTGATGAACCTCCAATTTTACTTGAGATAAGAAATGATGATCTTTATTGGTGTAGAAATAACCCACTCTTTGTTGAGAATCTTGATAATGCATCTAACACAGGGTTAGAAGGTGGTAGTGAGAAAACAAGGCAACATAGTGTTGAATTCCTTGGGAGCATTGCCTATGAAAATTTTACATTTAATACAAATACTATTGGTAAGATTAAGAATCATGATGAGATTGAAGTTTCTGATTATCTCATCAAGGATTGTAATTTCTCTTGTGTGGATGATCTAGAAGTAATTCATTCACATGAAGGATGGAATGATGCAAATATTCATGAAATCACTTGTTTATAATTGAATGAGAAAATTGCATGTGATAAAAAACTTGAGTGTGACTTGGGCCTGCCATCAATGGAGCACATTAATTGTGTGGATAATGAGAAACAATTTGATGAAACTTCACATTGTGTTGATACTGTAAGACCTTTTAACCTATGTGTAGAGTAGCCAAGTGATGCAAGTAAAAATGGGGGTGATGTTGGTAAATATGAAATGGAGTTCTTTTTTGATGTTTCTTATCTTCACACTATGATTACGGACATGTTTTCATATAATGAGGTGAGAACTTATGTGGAAGAGAGCAAGGATGCTAATTCAATTGTCAATGAACAAATTTTTGAATATAATGAGTCTCTCACCTTTGGGATGGTATACTCATTAGTTATTTGTACATATGAAATTATCAACGCAAGTTAGTGCCCTTGTGTTGATTCTAATAGTCCTAAATTGTTTGAGCCAACTTTTGAAGCAATCTACATTGAACTAAATGAAGGTTTGAAAAATGAATTAGAGCATGTTATCCAGTCAAAGATAAGTGCATTTACTCAATTCGGGGATGGTGATGGTGAATATGATGTCCATATTTTGGAGCCCAAGGTGTGCTTTGGTGTATCTAGAGTGCTTAAATGTATGCTCATGTTATTATGCCCAATTTAGGGATGCTCCTGAATATGTATCCTTTTCCAACAATATATATGGGGGTTGTTTGCATGGTATACACCAAAGTATCTATGAAGGTTTTCAGTTTGATGTGAAAACCAAATATGATGTGAAAATTTGGTGATGTTAATGATCAAATGGAACATGAATGTTTCACTTTTCCAATTCAATCAGATAAGATTGTATTTGAGCAGCCTAATGAGTAGGGTAGTTTTGAAAATACAACATTTATGGTTGATTATGTTAATCACAGTGGAGCTGATTGTTTGGAAATGCTTAATACAAATGTCAATCCATTACAAGTAGCACAAGACAATGCCTTTGACAGAGGAAAGAATTTTCTCCAAGTTTTGGGGCTTAGGGCCACCAATTTGAATAATGAAGCCTATGGAATTGCATGAGGTGGGTTTACTGGTCTATACATCAATAGAGGCTTCTAAGAAAAGGAAGGCACAATGTATAGTTATGTAAATGTTGTATATAGGTTTGGTTTGTTTGCTTTTGGTTGTGTATGCCTTCCTTGTCTAGGAAAGCTCTTGGGTTTTTGTCCTTCCTTGTTGGTTTGCTTCAACCTAAAATATGAATTCTCGCCATACCCACCAGGGGTATGCATCCCCGAGCATGAGCCATTGGTACAACTATTAATTTTTTTTTGAAAAATTGGGCTGAATCTTGCTTTGTTTGAATTATTTCCTTTGGAACAAAGGGAAAGCTTTAGGGTTTTGAGTTATAAGCCCTTGTTTCAAATTATTACATGTCTCAAACCCTTGGGAATTCTATTTCTCCATTGACCTGTCATACCCAGTCCCTGGTCACCCAAGTCATGACTTGAGCTATTTGAATCGTGTTTCTACCAACCTCTTGGTTTAGGTCCATTGGTTACCCTTTTCCATTCCATCGTTTTAATTTCTACTATAGTCAGGTGGAAAATATTCCATGGTGAAAGACTTGTCTTAGGTTCTTATTCTTAAGGGTCTAAATCATGTCGACCTTGAATGGCCCCTCTTTAAAACATCTTTATTACATGTGCAAATCTCTAGTCACTAAAGTGGTTGTCCATCACTAATTTTTTCTTCGCTGGCAGTTTCATTTCGGTGACGGGTGATGGACCCTATTTCCCTTTCCATTGCTTATTGTTTAAGTCTTCCAAGCTTCCTATTCCATTTCAACAATCAACGATGAACATTATGATGTTTCATGTCGCACCATCACTGAAATATTTAATGACTTTTCCTTGTTTCTATGATGGGAAATGGATGTGAATGGAAGGTAACGGTAGCCACGTGTCTAAGTTTCCTCCCATTGCTAGTTGTGATTAATCACCGAAGATATCCTCAACCTTAAGTTCATTATGGTGATAGGTGATGGGTCTTGGGTTTCCCTTACATCGCCTATCATTGAAGTCCTCCACACCATTAGTCTCACTTTAGCAACAAGTGACAACTTGGGTTGTTTAATGACATCACTGGATGGTTTCCCTCACTAAAATTATTAAGGAAGTGCAACCAACTTCTATGACCAATGATAGGCCATATATCTAGGAATATTCCCTGCAGTGGGATGTTACTACTCGTTGTTGAATTCTAGAGGTGATATAAGGAAATTCTTGTGACAACCAGTAACATGTTAATGATTTGGCTAAGATATGGACAAATATGTGGAAAATTTTTAGAATATCACCATTGTTTCCAAGTACGAGTGAAAAGGAAAGTGGTAATCCTTAATGAGCTTCATTGATGAAGTTTTAAATCCAAAAAGATTGACAGTTAGGATTTAGCATGGAGTGATTGATTATCTATTCTCTCACACGAGCCTAGATGGTCATTAATTGTTTCACACTCTAATAACTCTACTTAATGAGGATTTCTTGCAATTCATTCTCACTGTTTGCAATTTGCAAGTGCCGAAGTAATTGTTGTAGTACCAGAGGAGTAATATGCGAGTGTTGAGAAAATAATCATAGAAGCAGTAATATGGTTTCCTTGGGTATGTAAGTATGCATATGCGATTCATTTGGGAGGTATGCATGGCTTAGTTATATTTTTCCTAGGGTGGTAATGGTTTTATATCTCATAGATTGTCTTCTATGTTGTTTTGTGTTGGGATGGTTTAAGTTTTCTTTCTTTCAATGACACTTTGAGGGTATATGCTAGTATCTTTTCTGTGAGGTGGTTTGTTAGTCTATGTCTTGCTTTTTATTTGATGGGTGAACCAAGTAAGCTAGTCATGTCAGTTAGAAGGTATAGAAGGCTTAGCATGTAGGAACCTCATGAAGCTATTCCTAAGGTTAAACTAGACATATTGGAAATTCCTATAGCATCAAAGGGCAAGAGAAGTGTCTATGGGAAGAGTAAGAAGGCTATTGTCCAAAGTACCTACAATTTGAGGAATAGGACCATTTCAAAAGAACTAGTCAAGTTTAAAGGGAAGAAGTCAGTTGAGCCTGAGAAGAAAATGAAAAGGAAGAATGAGGGTCCTAAGGCTCATCTGGGGAGGCATAATTCTCCTATTGAAGTTTCTAATAGCTCTTCAAGTGATGGAGGAAAACTCACTTTGAATATGGTTAGTATCTTATTTACCTAATACCCTATGATGATTCTAAAAAAGAAGAGGTGGTAGCTACTCCAATTTCAATAAGGACACCAAGTAGGCGTACTTACTTTGCTACTAACAAAGCAGGGTAGTACCTCATCTTTCCTTTGATCAAGTGCTTGGCTTTTTAGTCCTTTGTGTTGAATTGGTTCCTTTTGGTTATGCTGTTAGTTTATGTCGTTGGTGTTGATGGTGACCTCTCCAATTTTGGTGTGGACGTGTAAGTTGTGATGTTGTGACAAAAATTCCTTTTGGGAGGCAAGCTAGTCTCTTTCAGTTGATTACATGGATCTTTTGTCATTTATTTTCCCTCATTCCAGAATGATTAAATCTAACTATCTAGTAAGTATCTCTTATTCATTGGAAATTAGTTTTGAAATGAAGGGAAAATGAAATGTAAATGTAATTCAACCTGATGCTTATGGCTACCTAGTTCTATAAAAGGGATTTCAAAGCTGATTATAGGGGTTTGAATTCTAAGTTTCATAATGGTTTGAGTGAAAAGCTAAGGTCAAGAAGAAGCATATTGTAAAAAAATCATTGATGAATAGAACTATAAGAAATCTAGGATATGAGTCATGTATGTAATGATCTTAAAATATTTTTATAGAAGTCACATATAAGGTAGATAGTCTTAGTTCTAAAAGGTATACTCTCCTATGTCATTGTCTTACAAATTATAAATGAAATTATGGATGGTATTTTTGTTTATCTTCATTTTCTTTGATTTATGTATGTTTCCATTTTTGTTTCAATTCAAAGAATTGACTAAGATGCTTTAATGAATTCATAGGTTTGTGAGGAAGAGTAGGATTTGGTAAGAAGTTACATTTTAGACACTATGAGTTATCATACTACAAAGTATTATGACAATAGTCCACCAAGTTCTGAGTAAAATGGATTATATATTATTGGTTGTTGCAAATCTAACTCCATTTTCCCAATAGATGAAGCACTAGTATATTCATTAGATTATCTTAAAGATAAGTGAGCTAGCAATGTACCCAAATAGAGATTTAGAGTGAGAATTGAAATCATTAAAAGATCTTTCATTTACAATGTATGCATCTGAAATATCACCTAATTCCTACCAATAGATAATAATTTTCTCAAAGGTCTACTAAATCTTTAGTGAATTATATTTATTTGCACTAAATAGGAATTGATCTATATATAGATGTGTTCTCAATTAGACAAGTATTAATTGAACATAATAATGATTACCCTCTTGGGTCTCACAGAGCCTGAAGAGTAGGAATAAGGGTCTTAAATTCCTTATTCATTTTCTAGCAACTAACTTTGAATGTTCTTGAGCATAAGGGTTGGCTATCCTTTAGAGGAATTGAAGGATTTTCTAGAAAAAATAGCAACACCATCATAACTCATCCACGAAGCACAAAAATGAGTAGGCATATTACCATTTGTACAAAAAAAATTCTACTATATAGATTTGTAATATGACCTCTAATTTTCAAAATTTTAATCGACGAAGATGGGCTCCAAGGTAGATTTAGCAGTATGTCAACCTAACCTCTAGGCACTTCAAAATTTTCAAAATTTGAAGGTGCCACAATGCAAAGTGCAAGTGAATTGTAAATTTGTGAGGGAGGATGGTTCAGGAGATATGGTATTTGAATGCACAAAGCTAGAAGGATTCCCTTTGGAAATACCCAAGGAAGTGTTGAAATTGCTAGTAGGCTGAATGGTTGTAGTGACATGAGTACTAGTGTATGTAGGAATAGAGATGGGTATTGTAGAAGGAGGAATTGAAGTTCCACCTTGGCTTTGAGTATACCCCAAAGCTTGAGTAGAACTAGTCATGGTAGGGATGGTATTTTTAACATCATGCACATTAGTTGTAGGTAAGGATGTCATGGGAAATAAGGTATGCATATTATGATCCATAGGGGGTTGATTATCAACACTATTAGAAAAAGAGTTAGAAAACCCAAGATCCATGGTAAATTGTGTATTGTGGGATGACATGAGTCTCGAACTACGTCTCATAACAATATTGCTAATAGGACACCAAGTTGTAAAGCTCATACAAGATTTCACAAACTTAATGTACACACACACAATAGAAAGAGGGTAAAGTGCAATGGAATGACCTAGAATGTAATTTTTGGATTATAAACAAGATAATTTGTTGATTACACTATGCAAAAATCTGAAAATGAAGATGTAAATGCAATTTTGAAATCAAACGATGCACTAAATTTATCAAATTAAGCTAGCTATGATCAAATTAATGAAACGTAAATTCGCCAAATAGAAATAGAAGTCTAAAAGTAGCAAACAAAAATGTAGAAATGAATGTTTTAATGACCAAAAAATTAGAATGCGACCCTAATCAGGGACTCATTCACCCTAGGCCGAATGGGTCCTAGGTTAGGGTTTTTGAAACAAGTTTTTACAGATTTTTGAGTGATTTTCAGTAGTTTCTAGATTTTAGTTTTTTACAAGTTTTAGTTTTATTTTTTTGTGAAATGAGGATGAAATGCAAATGCAAAATGTGACAAAATGACAACCTAGAACACCTGATTTGATATGCAACTTTTTTTCAATTTTTAAATGAAAATGAATTCTATGTAAAATGATATGCAAGATGATTCATTATTTTATATGTTTCAAATTTAAAGAATTCCAAATATAAAATCCTAAAACCCTTAAATGAAATGAAAACTAGACACCCTAAATGAGACCTCATTCAATGCAAATAGATGTAAATGAATGCAAGATCTAAATCTAGGATGAAAGAGGACTCCAAAATCAAAAATTTCAATTATCAAACTCAGGTTCATCAAAATGAAACATATGAAAAATATATGGGATTTTGGAAATGAATGAGTCAATGGAAAATGGACCTATTTCTCACTAGTTTCATTCAAAATACAAGTTGTAGAAGACAAATCTAAAAACTAATAGAATGGACTATCAAAATGTAGGTCTAGAAAGGTGAGAATGATGTATACCTTCCACCAAAGATGCTTTTTTAGACCTCACTAAGGATGTATTCACTCTATGGCAAATGGGTCAAGGATAGGGTTTCTTGAAAATTCTGTCTAGGTTCTATTCTACTCAGTCTACACCTCTAGATTCTAGGTGTTCACTTTTGAAAAGGAAAAAATAAATTCTATAGAGTACTTTCTTTGATTTGAAAACTTTTCTTGCAACTTTGACAACTTTGTAACTTTCTTCAATTTTACTCTTCAAATGATTTTCAACCTAAAATCTACAATCACACATCAAAGAGAGAATTTTTTTTTTTGTAAGGTGAATGAGGGTTTTCCTTGGTCAAACCTTGTTTTGGTAATTAAACCTTGAAATGAATTGAAACATGAAAGAAGGAATGATGAATGAATAACACTATGTAACAACTCACCAAACCTTTGTTGATGGTGTTTTCTACACAACGACAACTCACACAAAATACAATTATCCTATCTCTCTTGAAAGGTAGATCTCTATCAGCAAGCCTCAAGAGATAAACCCAAGGTCTCTAATGTCAAGTCTTGACAATGCAAAAAACAACTCAGTGATAAATGTGAAAATGTTGGTAATCACAAAGGGACCTTACAAACAAATGTTGAATCTTCAAACCTATGAGATCTTGCAATGTATTGATACTTGAAATCCTAAATCTAACCTAGATGATAAAAGAAATAGAAAAAGATAAGGGTTTAAGAGATATTTCTAAGATTAAAACTACTCCTAAGACCAACAATGCAAATGATAAAATACTTGAAATGGAAAAATCCCTTAAAACTATTTTTTCCTTAACCTAGATTTTATTTTCAATCTTGCAGAAATGGTGCAATCTTCTAAGGAATTAAATATTTTTAGATCATGAGACATTCATTGAAGCCAACCCTATTTAGAAATTGAAATGAATAAACACCCACAATTTAACTAAGCACTCAAATATAAGGTCTAGGCTAACTTTACACAACAACTCGCAATCAACCAGTTGCTAAAAGTATGGACCAAGGATTGCTACAAACACTTCAAGGATCAAACCATAAACACCATTGAATCATATCTCATTCTAAATCTACCATATATAAAAAAAAATTCAAAGAAATATTTAAAGATAGAACAGCAAGAACCATGCAAGATAAATCAACACAAGAAAGATCACCAAAGCACAATGTCTTTACTTATATTGAATCACCCAAGAGTTGCAACGATTCCAATTTTCTGTATTACAACACTTGGTTTTAGAATAAAACTAACTCCAAACTCTAGCTTTTGCTCCATCAATTAGTTTTTTCCAAAATCTAACTAGCCTTCACAAATGAAGCAAAATGCCCAATTTATAGAAATTTCATGTTATGTCAGCCCAGTTAGGGTTACAAAAGAGGTGGCTAGAATAGGTCGGCCTAGAAAGTTTCTAGAATAAAATAAAATCTCCTGCATTTAATTCTTAAAAGCTCCTTTCCAAGTCGGCCTAGAATCCACAATGTAGCTTAGTCCAATGCATGTAGAGGATGGAAGAAGAGAAATGGGAAGCACAAATCTTGATGCAGTCATTCATTAACTAACCCCTTGTCCTTATCTTGACCCAATTTATCTTGCACCTTGAGAAAGATCTTCTCTAAGTCATCTAGTGGTAGAGTGATCAAAGCTTTAAATCTTCTTTCAATTGATTTAATCTCCTCCCTTGATTCTTTAATGACCTTGTCCCACTCTACCTTAAGATCTTGAATTTTTTCTATAACAACAATATAGGTAGTCACATCATCCAGATGGTGGGTGGTGATTAGACCATCATCAACCTAGAGCATAAATTGCATAACACCATTTTCTTAATTGTTCCAAGTTCAGGTGTTTTGATGCAAAATTCTTCCTTCCATTCATTATTTCAAAGAATGAGATGCATTTATTATAAATGCCATTCAATGTATTTCCCACTTGCTGACCTTGTTTATGAATTTTCTTTAGGATTCTCTACTAGATCTGTAGGGCTTCATACCACTCCCAAGGTTTTGAAACCTTTGAGGAAGACAAGATTCCATCACTTATTAATCTTTCCTCAGTATAATCCATAATTGTCTTTATTTTCTGTAGGAGAAGATCTACATCATCTTTATCTTGTTCCAACAAATTATGCAACCATTCAAATGATCTATGTGCATCTCCACAAGCTGACATAATTTTCTTAATCATGTTGTCTCCTCTAAGCCCTACTTCTTGTAGCCATTCATGTGTAACCTACGTAGAGTTTTTCATCTTTTCAAGCTCACTAACTACCTCTTTAGGCAACAATCCTTCAGGGGCTATTCCCTCACTTCCCATTGTTTATAGAGGTTTCATCAAATGTTGCACATACTTGTACACATCATTCAATTTCTTTTGCAACTTCTCTTTTTCCTCTGTCTCTTTATCCAATCTCCTTAGAATGGCCTGGGAGGATTCTTGGAATTCTTCCTTCTCTTGATCTTTGCTTGTAGGCCCCAAGTTTATTGTTTGAATGTTGTAATCTTGAGGAGTTACCTCATCCTTATTCTTATATGTTGTAGGAGTGGAAATATGAATCAGCCTATTATTTGACTCATCTCTGGTGATTCTAGAAATAATTTTTCCCTTCTTCTTTGTTTTACCCTTTCCAATATTAGCCAGTAAATCATCCTAGTTCAGAGGAGTATCATCTATAACTATTTGCTTGCTTTTCAGTTCTTCATTAAGCCAACTAGGAAAAGAAATATCTGATTGCTGCTCACCTTGTTTATCCTTTTCTTGTTGAATAGTGGAGGAGTCAACATTTGAACCATGCACCACAAAAACTTCTTCATCTTTATTTTCTTTTTCTTTATCCTTCTCCTTATCTTCCTATGGGTTGTCATTCTTTTCTTTGTCATGCACCTCTATCACTTCATGACTTGGAGAAGGAGTTCTTTCATGCACCTCTTCTTTCTCTAGGGATTTGTCTCCTTCATCTTTGATAGGTGAATCTTCATATGATACCAAAGAAGATTTCAAAATCCTATCAACATCTACCTCCGTATTGTGAAGATCCCCATCCTTAAACTCTTTAGTATCTTCATCTTGATGGATATCCTTAATAGCAACATCTATTTGTTCCTTTTCTTCACCATGCAATTCCTGAGTTGAAGGAGGGGAAGAAATATCCTCCTATTGTTGTATAATAGAGGAAATCATGGAGGCATCTTCTTTTACCAAACCTTCCTTAGGGGATGGAGTTCTTTTTTTTCTGGTATAAACCTATGTTTTCTCTCTAGAACTCTCAACATCTACCAGTTGTGGTCTTGTCTCACTTCTCCCTTAGGAGGCTCATTTTGCATGCTTGATGTTCTTGTTATTCTTCTCCTTTTATTCATAGGGATATCACCCTTCTCTTCCTCTTCTTCACGTTCCTCTCCTTGGGCAGATTTCTTATCATTGGAGGCAATCCTTCTCTTCTTTGCAATGGAATTTATTTTCTTTTCTTCTCTAATCTCTATTTAACGACCTTTGATATTAATTTTAAAAGGGGTATCCACCTTTTCCTTTCCTTTTGGGTCCTAATCCTCCTTAGAAGTAGACTGAGACTCCAAGCTTCCCATCAAGTCATAAGTAAATTGTTTCCCTTCATTATCTAACTCCCAAATCTTGTGCTTGATCCACAACTTAGTGTATTTGATTACAGGGGCATTAATTTTTTCCAATTCTATCATTTCCTCCTCCATCCAATCAATTTCACCTATTGGCTTATCCTTAATGGGTTCATAATCATGGTTTTGTATAACTTCTCCATCATCATCAATTTGATCTAGGATGGCCTTGATACTATATAGTCTAATCAAATTGGCAGGAAACTTGGAGAACTTCCTTGAAACTTTGAATTCATCTTTGCAATTTTCCCAATAGTCTTCAATATCCTCCTTATGTTTAAATTCCCTGCTAGCTCTCTTTTGAGCCCCACTTGTTCTATCAAATTTCGGCCTCTTAGTATGCAAGGATAGGTTGAAAGTGCCCATCTCTTCTTCAAAAAATTGTGTTGTAGCTAAGGAAGGACAAGCCTCATGACCTCTAATCCTTAATGGGAATTCATTACCAAAACTAGTTTTGTGCATATCCTTCTTCAAAATTGCATCAAAGGCACAAATTTTCCTTGTAACCTCCAAAAGAATGATATGATCAATAGGATATGGACGTCAATGATTCATAAAACAATCAAATCCTCCAGTCGCCAAAGTGGTGGATAATCTCTCAGTCAGTGGCTCAGTCATCTGTATCCTAATCCTGTAATCAATCGTCAATCCTCTGCATCATAATAATTAGATTTAAACTTAACCCTAAACAACTATTTTGGAAATTTAGAAATATATGCCTTTGGTTTCTCTAGCCAGGTATTAATAACCTCCAAAACCTTATTTGTACCCTGCTCATAATATTTATTGGCTATATCAATATCAAATTGCACTACATGAGACCTGTCTGGCATATCAAATGTTTGGGCAACTGAGACAGGGGAGAAATTTGCAAGCACTCTGCCCTGTGGACTAATCACTCTCTATGTACCTTGATCATATTGTCGAGCACATTCCAAAACAAGCTCATAACACTGCATCATGGAAGGAAAATTGGCCACATGAGCCAACCCATAGTCTCTCATTCTCCTTACCAACATAGATGGGTCACTTGCTGCCATCCTTGCCTTAAATTCTTCATAGTCCAACTTTCCCACATTGGTGTCAATCACCTCTGACCAAATGGAAACAAGTTTACTCTTGGGAATCTTGCTCTTTGTATCCAACTTAATCCTTTCAACATCTGAGATAGGAGCTCCCTCAACATCAGGATCCATTTATTTGTTCTTACCCTTGCTAGCAACAACCTTGCTTGATTCAGCCTGCACTCAACAAAAGTCACGATCAATATCCATGTCAGAAAAAAAATTTAAGGTTAGAGCATCATAAATAACATATTCTTCATCAAAATAAGCCCAAACAATGATCAAAATCCCTTAAAATCTCACAAACATAATTCCTTTAAAAAACTCAGTATTTTCACTCTTTCACAAAAATCAAGCTAGGGAGGAAATTTAGGAATTTCATGGCTAGGCATAAATTAGCAAGGAAAGCAAAACTATTGCCCAAAAAGTCATTTAATCATAATTATAGCTCAAGAAATAGCAATATCCAACCTTTAATTATTCAAACTAATCATAAAATATTGAAATCATGCAATGTTGATTCATCCATTTCTACAATTTTCTCATGTTCAAAAAGTTTTTAGGGATTTCCATTCGGGATAGAAATTGGCAAAGCTAACATAACTTTCACATTTCTATGAATTCCTAGGTAAACAAAAAGGTGATGACAATTCAAATATTTTTGAGTGTGAGGGAATTCCATGAGGTACCTAAAATCTCTAAAAATCCCAAATTTTCATAGTTTAGCCCAAATTGATTGAATGATCACAAATTTTGGATTTGGGCTCAAATTTTATTCATTTCAAACCACCCATCCATGATCTAGACCTACAACTCATTCAAGCATAGTTCAATTGATATTAGAAAAGAATTCAAAATCGTAACCCTAGGGTTCCACCATAAATAAAGAGTCAAAGCTTTGATACACTTCATTCATTCAATTAAATCATAGTCAACTCTTCCAAAACTCTCAAAATCAATTGAAGATTAGATGCAAATGGAAAATAGCAGCTCAAACTCATACTCAGGCCATCAATCCGTCACACCTGAAGAACCCTAGATCAATTGAACCAAATCACCATCACATAGAATGCCAAATTCATAGGCTAAGCCTAGCAATGACTGGCATGATCAATTCAATGTAGAGTTATGACATCAACGCTTAGGGGAGGCATCAAAATGAAAAGGGCAACCCTATTTTAACCACATACCTCCAAATACATAGAAACCCACCATAAAACCACATATACTTGTCAATCAAAAGAAAAGGAATCATGCACATACCATTGATGAAGCAAAACTCAGGGGGGAAGCTACTGGAAACAAGTTTCAAATTTGAAATAGATGCAAATAAGACCAAGGAAACACCACCAAAATGGCAATCAACAACTCCAAAAATCTAGCTTACATGTAGCTCCCTAGGACCAAGCTCTCTCAAATTCGATGGGAGACAAATATTCACCAATTTTCCAACATAAAACCTCTCACAATTCTATAAATTAAGCTACAGGATTCATACGATAGGCATAAATGAGGAAAAATGATAGCTCAAGATGTGCTTTAGGGATTTGAGGCAATGACGGAAGTCGGGGATTTGAAGACTCGAGGAAGTTTGGAGAATTCCACTAGATACAAAATTCTGCGAAGCACTAAAATATCTGAAACAAAATAATATAAGCAACCTTTAGGCATCCAAGATGCTGACGGAAATCAAAAATTTCTGCACAAGGAGGAAATACCCGAGACCCATGAAAAACCCGAAACTCACCCTTAACTTAGGACTTTCAATAGACTACCCCAAGGGATCACTTGTCTAGGCCAGATAAGCATTCAAGCATGTTCCAAAGTGGCCAAAACTTTGCAACTAGAGGGTTATAAGCACCCAAGACCAAAGAAAGAGAGGGTCCCTACTTTCAACAGGGTGTGTGTGTGTGAAAACTACACAACAACCTTATTTGAACCTTAGATAATGAATTTGCAAACTAGTATGAAGTGGCCTCAATGAATGTAGATCTTAATCATGAAACTTGATGTGAAATAATGTACTTGAATTCTTTCATAGATCTTGAACTCTACATCACCATATTATCTCAAACAACATGCATGATGTAAGACATCTTTGACATGACAATGTAATCTTGATTGCTACAATAATCTTCTAAAAATCTACCCTTGAATTTCTTGAAATTGTTGTTGAATGCTCTTGAAGTTTTCTTCTTAGAATACTCTTGATTTCTTATGAAATTCTAGGATCTTAGCTTGAAATTCTAGGATGAACTTATTGAAATAAACTTGTATTTATACATATCTTAACATTAATTCTCGAAATTCAAATATCACAAGCTAACATTGCATTATATATTTGAAATCATTAAAATACCAGAAAAAATATATTTGAAAGAGGGGTCCTAGGTCTAAGTGAGGACCCATTTTCCATAGGGCGAATTGTTCCTAGGCCACTTACCTAGGAGACACATAAGGTAATGTTAAACATTATGTAGAAATAGGGTTCTAGATCTAAGTGAGGACCCATTCACCTTATGGCAAATGGGTCCTAGGTCACTTACCTAGGTTGAAAAGTGTTAAACATTATGTAAAAATAGGTTCATAGGTCTAAGTGAGGACCCATTCATTCTATGGAGAATGGGTCCTAGGTCATTTACCTAGGACACACATCTTCCAAATTTAAGTGTTGTGTAATGGAATTTATGAATGCCAGGTTTTATCACTTGGAATTTTTATTTAATTAGGTTTGGATTTGAATTAAAGGGGCCAATTAAGTAAAATTAACCTCAATTAATTAATAAAGCCATAGATTAATATGAAGGTGTAAAGATACACCTTACAACACCAAAAACAAGGCACAATTAAGTCCATTTAATTAAAAAGAGCACTAAACTTAATGTGAATATGTAAAATATATTACAACACTAAATTAAGGTATAATTAAGCTCATTTTATTATTAATTATTCTCAAATTAAGTGTGAAAAAGGGTTACTTTTTTAGGTACACTATAATATATATATATATATATATATTCTTCATTTTTCTATGGATCTCACTTTATATATCCATTGAACATCTTGTGCTTGATTTGGGGTGCACATTTCTTTTCTATTTGGTGGTTTATTGTAATCATTTTCTTCATCACTTTATATGTTATATGTGGTTGTTGGTCCCAATCAAAGGGTTTGAGATGATGTGGCTATAGGTTGCTAGTATGGATGGAGAAACTAGGGAAAGGATGGGTGGAAGAAGGATTCTTCTAAGGGTTATGGATGACCCCTATTATGACTCTTTCGTTTCATGAGGTTGCCCCAACTATCATTGAGGTGTCACCATTAGGTTTATATCTTAGAGATGTATAGCCAAGATGTTGATGTTCATAATTTTCATATACTAATACCATTTTAAAATTCATTGTTCATTAAGTCCTAAACCCAAATACCGTTGTAACCCATTCTTTGGAATTTTTTTATTTTCATAAGATATTTATTATTTTAAATAATATCCAAATCCATCATTAGAAAACCATGACTTATTAGAGAGGTTTATTTTCTCTTATACAAGAAATTTGAACTATATATAGGTGGTTGAACCCAACTCATAGGATTTTTTTTTTGCTTGTTTTCAACCATCATAACTTTACCAATGATATGCTCAATACAATAAATCTTATATTGTGCATCCTTGTGATTGATATGAACAACATTATTCAGAACTTGGTTTCCAATATTCTCATTATGCATGTCTAGATGTGTTCAAGGAGGTCAAATGTCTCATCATATTAAAGAGAGGTGGTTGGATGTTAGATAGTATTAGTTTAAACTTATTGTTATTGAGATTTTATGATAGGATGGATGGATCTAACTTAGATTCCTTGAACTTTATTTGGTTGGGAGAAAGTTTAATCATGCTTTAGAGTGATCTCTTGATAAACCCTACTTTCTTCTTAGACAATATGGATACATTTTTCTTTTCTTTTAGATCCCTTATATTAATCAAGCCTTTGATGTGTCTCTAACATCACATTTAAAATTATTATTTGGCTAGTAGGATGTCTTTGGACCTCATGATGCTCATAGATTTTGGACCTTATAGGTTTTATAGACCTCATAAAAAATTTATTCTTAACTTCCCATGTGGGTTGACTCAAGGGGATTATAGTGCTAGGGGATCTTGGGCATATGTTCTAGGTTTTGAATTGATAATGTTTTTCATGATGAAACTTGATGTTGGATAGGGATAGTACTAGGATGCTTTGGGATAATCCTAATTCTACCATTGATGATCATAAATGTGCACTTACTAGAGGATGATGACATTAGATTAAGGAACTTTTTCATGAATTTGGGCTTTTGGTATGGAAATAATGGATTTTGGATAGAGCGCTCATGAGTGGACTTGATAGGTGATGTAAAATTTGATGGTGTTTGATCTAGGATAGGCATAGGGGTAGGAGACTCATTGATATGTGTTGTGGACATGGATTTCTTGGATTTATTTTATTTTGTTGTTTATCCCATGTGAATATTAATTGGATAAAATATTTAGTAGATGGATTAGAAAAATATTTTTTCCATGAATGAGTGGAATTTATATGGGGTTTCTTGGAAGATTTGGATGAGGCTGATGTGGAACCTATAGAGGATTTGGAGGAATCAAAGGACTTGGGTGATAATTATTTGGAGGAGGCGGATGCAAATTATTTGGAAGATTTAGAAGTATATTTATAAGATTTGATTGAAGTGGATTCAAATGATATGGATAGGGAGATGGGGGACATTGTTTTAGAATGGAATTTACTTTTCCATAGGTGGGATAAGGATGTCTAATGTAGAGTTATCATTTCTTTGTGAGGTAGCTAGTGTTAGAGAATTCTTAGTTTTGAGGAATATGTGAGTTAATGGTTAGGTCTAGGAAATCTATGGAAAGAAGGTCCATATAATTCTCATTAATGGTTCCTTTGTCAAGGCTATCATCATCATTATAAGGATAATATTTGGGTTAGTATATAGGGCCATACTCATCATCATAAGGATCGTATTCTATTTCATCAATGATAATATCATCTTCATCATATAGATCACATATCAGTTGATTGATAATGCCATTATAGTCATTGTACTTGATTTTATTATATAAAATGATTCAATTTAAGTGGCTCATGATGTTTAATCACCCCTTGATAATGATATTTGATCATTTTTATTGAGTTTTATTTTTTCTTCTCTACAATATAGGAACACCATTTTGGTTGTCCTTAGATTTTTAACTTTTGATTGATTTATATTTTAGATTTTTTGTACTTGTGGTGATTATGTAAAAAGGAAATAAATTCTTAAATAAAGTATAACCTTAGGTGGGAATAGGGTAAGTGCAAGAAGTTGGTTCCACAAAATGTTCAAAAAGTGGAAGTGTTTTTCTTGATTTTCACAATTGGAATGAAATTTTGAAACACTTACACATTGAATCTTTAAAAAGTTTAGTAATATGAAACTTAGTATTTTGATACAGCTTTCAAAGATGTAATTTATTCTAATACTTAGATGATACAAATTAATGTTTAATATGCATGTATAAAACCACTTTTTAAAAGTCACTTTTTAGGACCATACCATGCACATGTATGTACACCATAATTTGATCTAAATAAAAGTATTTTTCTAATTCCTTTTAGGGAAAGATGTGTAATAAAATAAAGATTGATGAGGGTTTTTTTTTATGTTTTTTCTAAATAGTATTTTTTATTATTTTTTTATTGGCCCTAATTGTTATTTTTGAAAACCCTCATGTATGGACACCATAATTTGACCTAAAATAATATATATATATATTTTTTCATTTTGTAAGTAATTATTTGTACATTTATGCCATATAATTTTTTACAATAAAATTAACAAATTAAAGTTAAGAAAAAATATGAAAAAACATGAATTTCAAGTTTATGAACTAGTTTCCTTAGAAACTATTTAAAAATGAAAAATAATCCATGTAATCAAGGGTAAATTTCTAAGGATTAGATTAGAACAATCAAATCAATATAAAAGACAAAAACCCAAAGATCTATCAAGTACAAAGGAAATTAAGTAATAAAACAGTTATACTTGTAAATCACATTTTCTATGTTTACCTCCATAGCACCTTCTTGCTTGCTGGATGATATTGTGCCCTCAGATTCGTTGTGCGAGCAATCTGCAAATGTCTAAGACCTACAACAAGCTTTGAAGGATTTATGCAATGTCTAAATGCCTATGACTATGACAATGTCTTATGAAAATAATGACTTCTAATGCCAAATGACTATAATGACTATTAAATTAAAAATGAAGTTGTCGGATCCCGAAATTATGAGCAAAATTGTCTTTTATAGAAAACACAATTTTGAGTGGACTGATGAGATCAAATTCTAAGAAAGACCTACAACGAGAGGTCCAGATTAAATATGAGAGTCCCTAATCAGGGTTAGGGAAAAATCCTTAATCAAATGGTCAAAATAATATCTTAGATAATCTGATCGGCGGTGGAGAATAAATGAAATAATTAATTTAGAAAATAAAGATTTTCAAAAATCAAGAGGATAAAGACTGCCTGATTTGTGAGATTCGAAAAATCAAGAAGATAAGATTTAGACTAAAGATCAAATTTGGAAAATCAAGAATCTGCCCGATTACTTGATTTTTAGAAGATTAGTTACCATTTT